>JAULCC010621069.1:0-10266 GCA_032358795.1 Nuttallia obscurata
TGGAATAAACCAATATCGACACCATTCAATGAAAGAAAATGTAAAAATTGCAATATCTTAGAAGACGAGTATCACTTTGTTTTAATATGTCCATTATATGTAAATTTAAAAAAAAACACTACTCTTGAGATATTTTATTCGAAGGCCAAATATCTTTAATCAACTCTATTTCTGAAAACGAATTACGGAATCTTGCAATGTTTGTTCAAAAAGCTTTTCAAATAAGGAATAACAACATTTTTATCAGACAGTAATATACCGTAATTGAATAATTAATGTTGCACTGGCCCCAACTGTTACAGTATCATGTTATATTATGTTTGTATTAATATGTTTTTCTTTGTAGCTTATCTTGCTTAAACATGCTGCGATTCATAATCGTGGAAAGGTGTATCATATTCAATTGGTATGATTGTGTAATATCTTGTACTAATCAATATATTATATGTGTCATACCTTCTCCGTTCATGTCTGTGGTGGATGAGAATAAATATGCTGTGTTTGTGTGTATCTGATAAATTATGTTGTTAATGTAAGATTGTATTATGGCATATATTTTGTATATGGTGTCAGTCATATGAGTGTGATAGATAAGAATATATATGTTGTTCTTGTGTGTATCTGATATGCTGTTATTGTAAGAATGTCATATAACATGCATTTTGTGTATGATATCAGTCATATGAGTGTTTGTATTTGTACATGTGTGTACAGTTACTCATGGATCGTTGACCCGATGGATTGAAATATATAAAAACTTGAAACTTGAAACTCTATAAAAATGCAATAACTTAAAAAATGAAAAAAAATCTTATTAATCGTAATCTACGGTAAAAAAAGGTAGAAAACCTGCTTACAAGTTTGACTAATAAACAATGCAAAATAGTTCTCCATGAATTGTCCGTAGGCTTAAATATCCCTAAGGATCTATATGAATACGGGTCTTATGTTGCTTCTCTGTTAGTTCAGTGAAACATATGTTAGAATAGCCTCATATGTACGTGTATCCTATGTTCATGTGATTGCTTTAAGAAGTGTTTTTGTACTGCTTAATGCTGATAAAATTATTGTATTGTATTATTATAACTGGATATATATACAGCACGCAAGTAACGTAACGTAGAATTTTATCAGGAAATAAGGCATTCAGCCTAACATACTACATATAGGTAACACATCTTTTTACATAATACATAGTCGGCAATGACGGCCAAAAATATGATTACATACAACATTCCCCATTGGAAAAAAACTAAGATCAGACTTCGTAATATGTATTTGATTCACTTTCCTTTGATTGAACAATCGAGAGAAGGACATATTCATATAAAGAATAGATACATGGATTTCAAAAATATTGCAGATTGTTTCGTATTTCAAAACCTTTACAAACAAAATATAGCTATTTTTTCAAAATATTTTCATTTTCAGACTTCAGGAGCTCAGTAAATTTTAATATATATGGGTAATTCCAATAAAACTTCTTTATGTACTTTTTTATTATATTAGTGTATAAAGGGCATTCAAGTTAAACATAGAATTCATCTTCAAGGACGTTACGTATCTGATATTTTCGTTCATTGTATGGTGTTTTTATGTGGTTTATGCCATCTGCCCACCTCAACTTCTAACCTATGTGCATATACACGAAAACGAGAAAGAACTAGTCCGTTCCTTTCAATTTTGATAAATGATAAATACGGTTGATATATAAAATTACAAAAAAAATCTGTATGTTCTAGCTCTGGAAGAATTATCTAAATCGCTATTCCATATTTGCCAATAATCATCCCTAAGTCTCTGTTTAAAGATATGTATAGATAACAACATATCCATATTTTCAACCCCTTGATTTGCCCAAACATGTTAAAATCCCATGTTTTCGAGAACCGTTTTAACTGATGTAGCCCACGTCTTTCTTGTTAGATATAGTTCTAAATCAATTAACATCATATGATAAATATGTTGTTTTTATATTTTACGCTTGGACATCTTAAATATTTTCAATCTAGGAGGATATCTACCAAGTTCCCCATATATAAATCTGTTCTGTGTTTGACATCTAACATCCATTATTTGTTTATAAAATCTAAAATGACGTCTTTCAAGAGAAATTATCTCATCCGTACCATGTTTGCTTGTTAAATGTTTTAATTACCCTTGCTACAAGTCAATAGGTGCACAACTGACTATTATTTAACTATCTGTGCTCTGAAATCAGTCTCTAATTCGATTAAGAGCGATTATACTGACTTATCGAGATTTCAAATGTTACGCTAAAACTGTTTAAATAGTTGATCACACAAGCCGTATAATTCTGCAAATTTCCATGCATGTGGGAGAAAACACGATATCATCAAAAATCTTTAAAACGTGATATTTTGCTATCATCTAAAGCTCTTACCAGCGTTAACATTTGGGGGAAACCTTTTGAGTTACTTTAATTTCTGAAATCTCGCGAGCAGGCTCTTTTATGATTCCTTAGTATTTCCTCCGAGGCAGCGTATCGTTAAACCCCATTTTCGGAAGCCCTAGAAATGTCTATTAATTTACCATATTACGTTCCGCGCAATTTTCCCGCCATCATTCTTCGAGAAGTGTCCAAACAAATTACAAATCAAATACACCATTTTTTCGCACTATATCGAATTAAAAAAATGAATTTGGATAAGTCGCACGATGAGTCCTCACAACTTTTTGACAAACAGCTCCAACTATCAGCTTACGGAAGTAGCCCTCTCGGACGAACAGTTTCGGATAGCTGTGGATTTTATGCACCCATTAACATGGGCCGTCAGGCGATAGCCGAGAACCAGACAAGTAGACTCGAGCACCCGGACTTTGGACCAAGATTCATAGGTAAGATATCTTCATAGATGTTTCGTCTGTCTGTATGTCCCCTATAAGCGCGTTTACATTTTTTCTCTAGAGATTTTAATTTCATTTAGGATAGAGCGTTTGAATCATATTCTTTAATTACAGTTCACACGAAACACATATGTTCCATCATAGCTGCCATGATTTCTAGCAATATGATGCATGAAAAAGAACACTTTGCTTTCTATATTATTCACAAAAGAAACACGAAACTTTGTAAACTAAAAGTGTTAACTTCTGTAATAGGCTTTTAATAAGTTGCATAAGATGCGTGCAAATGAAAAGAAATTAGTTTGAGGTTTGTAAGCACAAACACGGAATTGTATGTGGTTGATTCTTTCGTCAAATTATTGAGATTTTTATCTACTGTTCATGAAGCAAGAAAGCTTGCTTATTGTTTAATTTTGTAACGCCGTCTTGGTCTACGCTAGTTGCAAATTGTTGTTTTTTTGAAACGACGTTTTCCGTTCTAATAGTTAAGCCCGCCATGACAGATTACGGATTTCTCCAACTATTATTGCCGTCTGAAGCGATTTCTGCGACTGGATCGAATTCGTAATTAAGTTTACTAATTGGAATAGACAGGGAACAATTGAATTATCTCACAGTTACACTGATCCATCAGAAGCAATAAAATCAAAACAGCAAAAACCGGCTTATTTGATCTGTAACATTGCGTTTGCATGCGTCTTTCTGTGCAAACATCTAATGATAAACATTGCCAGGATTAATTTTGGGAATTTAAATGCATTTCTTCAGACGTGATAAAGCTATGGAATATAAAACGTTACAAAGGTTGGAATATATGCTTGAATTCATTTGTTTGTAAACGTAATAATACTAAAAAAGAACACATTTGAATACAGTATTGTATCATACTAAGTTTTTAGTTTCAATTACAAATTTCGGGGTTAATTTTACAGTTTAAGATTGCTACGCAATTAAACAGTTAAGGTGTTAAGTGTTGAATAATTTATAATTGTCGCAGTAAATTTCATTTTTTTGTTGAGTAACCTTATTATGTTACGTCTAAATTGAAATTAAAATCTTTATCACATTGGAATTGCTGTTTGAATCATATGTGGTAGTCACCAGCTGCTAAAATAATGGCATATGAACATTAGAAATTATATGTGTAGGATATAAAAAAAATTAAAAAAATAAATAAAAAAAAGTAAAAAAGAAAAGAAACAAATTGAAAATATTTTATATAACATGTTTTAATTTAATGAAATTTTGTCATTTTTTTTCATAAATTTACAATAATATATATTTATGAGTTTTAGTTTGATATACATTTGTATTTTTAGAAAGAGAAACATATATATTAGTTACCAAATGGCAATCGCCTGACATGGTGAACCGAGAAACACGCTACATTAAAATCATACCAGCTGTAAAGTTAGATATGACAATAAATTATAGTAAGCAGACTCGCAATATTTAAACACATTTATTTACTAATCATTTAAATCGTTCACTTATTAAATACTATACTTCAACAACCGCTGTAACTATTGCATTATCTCAAAATCAGTATAGGGCAGGGCCGTACATAACGTGTGGCCCGAGTCACTTTTTCTGTAAGCATAAAGAGAAATAAGTTATATATAAACTAGTGGGTTTGTTTTACTTCATGCTGAATAGAAATTAAAAGTTAACATTAAATGGCATATGCAAAACTGGAAGATGCATTCTTAACAATACGATTATTATATAAAAGCACTTTTATCCATATGCATGCGTGTAAAAAAACTTCATAGATATTTACGTGAAAGTTGATTAACATATTATGTTTAATATGCAATTAATATGCAATAAGAATAAAATATAATCGGAATATCACTTTTATTAATATGTCAAAAATATATCAAGTAAGGAATACGTCTTTTAAAGTGTCTTTAAATTGTATTGTATTTGAACATATCATGAGACACATTACCAATGCGCAGGGTTATTCTCTACACTCTACATGTATATCAGTTTGGTTTAATTTTAAAGATACTTTTAGCATTTTATATGTTTACCCCGCGTGTTATCTTAGACTGCACTTTTATGCATAGACGATGGGAAAATGAAATAGCAAATTTTACGTGCCAGTGTATAGCACTATTACACGGAGGGAGTGGGGTGTGTGATTTTATCCTGACACCGGCGAACCAGTCCTAATCGTATCCCCGAAGCCTGAGCGCCATTGAGGGAAAGCCATTACAGTACTAAAAGTTTAAAGTATTTGGTTTTTTATTCTGTAGAGGAGCAAACCCGCGGCCTCCCGCACCAGAGACGGACGCTATATCACTGAGCTAACGGGCTCTTGAAAACAACCCACAACAAATTAGTTTAAACATAGTTTATTTCGATATCATACATATATAGCAATAATACAACGTTTCACTTGAGGATTAGAAAAGAAGCTTATTTAAGCTTATTATGTTCTCCTTAGTCTGTATGTAACGATTCTTGTACACATTGAAGTGTGGTAAATATATGATAAACATCGTTAATATATGAAAGAAATTGATATAATAAACAATGCATATATTTATATATCAAATATGATGGGAAACCATTAGTGGTGAGGCAAGTGAGGCTGGGGCTATGGGACTGTTCTGTTGCTTAGAGTCAGTCCTAGAATAATAAATTAAATTTAGTAACGATAATTATATCCAAGAGAACCATCAGGTTCGGTATTGTATAAGATGTTTATATATTAAATAAACTTGTATTTTGATAGTGTACGTTTTTCTTTACTTTATTTTTGTATTGTTTTTGTGTTGCATAATATATAAATCACGATAATTTTGATTATGTTTTTCATTTGCATAAGATGTTAATGAAATTCCAACAAATTTTCATAAAATTTACATTTATTTAGATTATCGTAATTGTCATAACGATACTTAATTAGTATAATTAATATACGTTGCATGAATGTTATTTTAATCCTTCAATTATTTAAATAACAAGTGATGGTATTGACTATCATGTTTGCATTCAATTTTTTATATAAAGGATCTAGCATAGGATTTAATATCATGCTACTATTCATTACACGAGTTGAGCAGTTTTGTATTTATATCTGAATACATGTATTGGCTATTTTGATAAGACTTTCCAAGACAGATTTAACCAATGCTGGTATGAAATGGTAAAGAGCGTAATATTTTATTAAATGTTCAATAATCGCGACGTACCCGCTCATTATATTTCAATCTCAGAGTGCACCCGGTTAGAATGACCGACCTTCCGCAAGCCAGCTAGATGGCTTCCGCTTCCTCACTTGAAAAATCCGAAGTGCCCAGACCAGGGTTTGAACCCACAGCGGTGAGGGGCTGACAGATTGCAAGCCAACGACCATAACCACTCTGCCACGGAGCTCCCCCAACCATTTAAGCAAAATAAAACATTTATCGGGCTGGCCGTCACTTTTTTCTTAACAGTTCTATATCAAATTATTATTATTATTATTATAATTATTAATATATAGCACTTTTGTCATAAAATACATGCGTTAAAAAGAGCTTAAAAACAAATATATGTAAACATACTCGATATCTCTAAGAAGAATACGCAGGTATTTAAAACAAAGCGCAAATGATAACAAAGCAACACTAAAGCTACATAAAGACAATCCGTAAAAAACAGTAAGTATTATGTATATATTGAAAAATACAAATGATAGAATAAATAACGATATTGTTAAATAAAACGTCAATTGTTAAGTAGTACTTTAACGAAACGGATACATGTAGTTGAATTAAAATCAATTTGTTTATACTTAGTCTGTCCAGTCTCACTGCTCGTAGGTATGCCGGAGAACCAAGAGGGTACCGCATGAGACACTGGGACAGCTTGGTATTTTGCATGGAGCTCAAAAACTCACATTCTATACTCAGCAAAAAGATCATGTTAGGGATATGGAACTGGAAGGTCGCATACTTCTACACGATCGGCTTGGTATTTTGTCTGAAGCTTGAAACACAAAAGCTACACAATATAAAAAAGCTAGACGATCACATTAAGGAATACATTTGAATTTGTTACCATTTCTATACAAATAAGAATCCAAGCCCGAACCCACAGTGGTGAACTGTCAAATAATTACAAATGAAAGACACCGAACTACGGAGATCCCTTTTAGTTGAAGTCGCCAACTGATATTTTATTCATGTATGAGACCAGTTATCGCGGGGAAAAGGCTAGCTGTTTTTATGATTTGAGGCTTCACATTTCGTTGGTTTTCTCTCACTTCAATGGTATCGCAATCAGAGTGGCTCTCCGACATGATCACTGTAATTAACGTTGGCTTACCAATTAAAACTGTCGTAGTGTGTTAGGGTTCCCTTTATATGGTACAAAGGTCATATGCACTTTTTTCCATTGAAACACAAAACCCACAAGCAATAATAATATCACGTTCTCTTACTATGTTAATAAAAAAATTCTGCATTTGGTTTAATTATGAAATAAAGAACGTTCGAAAACTAATGAAAACCGAATCATTTGAAAAATTGAATGGTTGGCATTTGTTTAAGTCACGGAATTATACAACTTGTATAACTCCGTGTTTACGTGCATCATATTCAGTACAAAAGTAGGCGTAGTTATAGTATACTTTATCATTAATACCGGTATTTAACCTAAAAATCAATCAAGAATGTAAAAAACAATATGAAAAACAACAACTCAGTTTTTTTCACGTGCAGATGTGTTAGAACTTTTTTAAGTACCCATTTAAAACAATTAACAACCGTTTTCAGCTAAGATTTATACTTATTGTCACGAAATTAACTTAAATTTGACATGTCTTAGCCAATGCCGTAATCTTTGTTGTGTCAGATTTGGAAAGACATATACATCAATGGTACCCGAAATCCACACATGAATACATGCAAATGCGTGATCCAGACAGCAAACCCGTTCATACCAAAGTACTCATGAAGTTTACCCACAAAATAATACCATGCATGAATAAAATATATGTGTACATGTACATACAGAATTGTAGATAAAAAAAACAGCCCGGAATTTTATTCGATTAAATATAATTACACTGTTTTTGCTTTGTTCCTTTAACTGCATTTGCATCCCGAGCTTGTCTGGAGGTAACCAAGTCTATACATTCCATTGGGTCTATAAATACATGTAGCCAGGATCATCGTAAAATTACTACGCATTTGCCGAGAATATTTACAAACGCCACTTGCAGAAGATGACAATAAGTCACGTTTTTAGAAGCTGACAATCGAAAGACAATTCAAGTAATGTACAGTGTCTTCTTTTTATTTCTCTCAATATATTTATCAAACAACTACTGTGAAGTAATATTCTCCAATTTCATTCATAAAGTTGTTTAAAGCCGCACAATTTTGTTGCATTCCGAAGCAGGTCAATGGCAAATAAACAATCGGATTTAATTCACCATATGAAAAAAAAAAAAGAAAAAGGAATACGTTACAGAGCCCAAGTCCTAATTATTAATATCTATATGGAACACGTTTTCAATTACACTGACCTCGGAACTGTACCAGTAGAATTCCGTGCTCCAACTTGTTCAGTTAAAAAAGAGGAAAAGTTGCACATGCGTGTGTTATGTAAGTTATGCAACCAGAAACCTGGTATATAAATAGATGCGAACCGAGCATATTATTCGTGAATGAGCATTTTCAGCTTTGATAAACAGCTGCAAATATTGAAATATCGAAAAATGCAGCAGAATATTTTATTGGTAAGAAACAAAACAAAGTAAAGTTGACCATCATTACATTTTCGGCCAACGACAACAATGTAAAGAAGATTTTGTACTAAGTCGCAGTAATGATTCGTTCTCTGACATAACGTTTATAATCGACTCGACCTAGGCCGACATATGAAATGATATACACGTCTTTGTCGTTTAAGTTCAATCAGAAAAAAAAATAAAAACAGTGAAAACCGTATAAAGACAGGTCATAAGCAGTCTTTTGTTAAATTTAAACTGCACTGTTGTTTGCAAAGTTTTGTAATGTTTTGTAGATTTGTATAGCGTGACTTTGTTACTTTTCTTTTCAACAGGATAAACCAGGGGATGATTCAGAAAGATTTTATAAACTTGTGTAAAATTCAATTTTTAATGAAACTTTTAATTTGTATGACTTCACATTTTACATGGTTTTTGTTATGACAATAATTATATGGAAAATAAAGTTTGATAGAGTTACTTCATCAGGGTTTCCCCCCTCAGTTTGCTTTAGTTTGCAGTTTGGTGTTTTATGATAAGTGAGCTTCATGGCAACAATTGCTGATGTTTTAATACTTGTTTGTCTTGCAGTAATAAAAAATGATGTGAATGTAAAATAGTTTGAAATAAATATGATTCAATTTTCAATGGTTTAAATGCCTATTTGTTCTTGAAATAACGATTGTCTTCTGTTGTTTGAAAATATATTAAAAACATCTTTTTCAAATGAAATAAAGTTAGTGAGGTTTAAAGGTTAGTTTGTTTTAAACTAAAGCTCAGCGAAACGTTAAATTATGTTATCAGTAAAAATTAAGTTAATGGTTAAGTTAAACCAAATTCAATCAAATATTGAACTATATTACTTAATATTATACTGAGAAAAATGAGTTGAAAAAAGATAGATAAAGTAATATTAAATACAGTTCCTAGTTACATGTAGATAATTTTTTTTAGAAAAGATGATATAAAATAAGAAATTATATTTATAAATTATAATAAAGTGAAATTTCGTTGAAATAAGAAAATATGAAATGCATGTAAACTAAAATGAAATACAATTAAAAAAGACATATCCACTGAACTGAATTGAATTTGATAAAAAAAATTGAATCAAATTAATTAAATTATTTTTGTTCAATTCAATTATTTTAAACTAGAATAGTTTGAACTACTGAATTGATATAAATCTGATTTAATCGATAGTTAAATTTAAATTATTTTGAATTGTTTTAATTGAATTAAATCAAATTAAATTTGAAATGGGAAAACTAAGTCAGTCACAAGGTCAACGGGTCAAATCATATTTAAAACCTTGTCACTCAATCCTCTTGAAATTTGGTTAGAATTTTTCTCTTTATGAAATCTCATATGCACTTGGAAGTAAGTTGTGTATTGATTATAACGTTCGAAAGGCAGGTAAAATCTTTACAAACAATTGTGAACTTTCTAGAGGCCTTATTTTTGCCAACCTTCAGAATGCTGTTAATCAAAGTAATTGATGTTTGGTATTACTACTTTGAAAAGATATCTGCTGTAAATTTTATTGGTACATGTGTAGGATTACTAATTATGTTTTGCATGTTAAGCCATAAATTGACTTGCAATCTCTCAGCCCCTCACCGCTGTGGGTTCGAATCCCGGTCTGGGCACTTCGGATTTTTCAAGTGGAG
>JAULCC010621080.1:0-10265 GCA_032358795.1 Nuttallia obscurata
AAATAAGTTTAAACTAAAGATGTTTTAGAAAAAGTATGAACTGTGAAATAAAATAATAGAAGCGAAACCGCGAATATATATAGATATTCGTTCGTCCATTTCAAATCACTTGATTGTTGGGTTTTGGGTTCGGTTCTTGTTTATGTCACCAACTCTTTAATGGGTTACAGCTTGCTAGCGGAAGGCCTATGATCTAAGGACATGAAACGCTGGAAATGTTGTTGTTTGTCCTGAAATGTGTCGATGTGACTGAAACACACCACAAAAAATGCAAAGTACAAAATGTATGTGCATGGCAAGAAGAAATATGAAACCATTGAACGTTTTTGTCTTTTGAAATAGTTATTGTAGTTTTTAGATGACTGATTTGCCTGAGAATGCCCTTTTGTATAAATTTTTATTGTGCTTCTCCTTTTTAATTGTCAAGAAAATGCAACCATGTAATGCATATACCTGATTATACCATGTCGCATCGCAAATAAACACCAACACAATTTCATGTTATGTATAAAATCTTGCAAGAACAATTTGATGTTTTTTTACATTCAGTTATGTGGTGACAGACGGCTCAATGACAGAGGCTATCAGGCCAGCCTTATATGGGGCGTATCATCACATTGACCTGACAGAAACGTCGAAAGAGGGTCAGATGATGGTATTTGATGTCGTTGGACCAGTGTGTGAAAGTGGAGATTTCTTGGGAAAGGTATAGGAAATTGTTTAACGGAAGCGATTTCGCATTTATAAATCCACATCGTTACCACAGTTATATGCTTTCTTTCTTATTTTTATATATATTTATATATTATATTATTATATTATATAATATATTATATATATATATACAGATCCTGTGAATAGTCAGTAACTAAATGTGATATTTCTTTAATAGAAAACATGGTTCTCATGGTAACAAAAATCTTCCAATTTCGGATCTTGCATTTGAAAAAAAAAACCCTAAGAAATGAGGACATGAAGATTTCGAAACAAATCACTGGTGGAAATTTTTATCGTTTTGTCACTTTTTATTTTTTTCGGAGGGATTTTAAAATGACCTGGCACCGACAAATTCAAATTCAACGCGTCGAGATCAAAACCAATTTCCAAAGGAAGGCAAGTTAAAATCTCACGCCAATGGATGCGTTCGTCCTTTTTCTGTCTCTTTGTCATGCCTGGTGGAAGAGAATTTTGCATTGATCTGGCACAACTGTTTATATATATAATTGTGATTTACATTTTATTAAAAATAATGCATCTGGCATTTTTTACATATTTCTGTAGGAAGATCTGTACATGCATCGTTAAGATCAAACAACCTTTAATCGGTGAAAAGCCTGCAGTTATGAAGGCAAAATCTGAGAAAGGTCAAGTTTGTATGTAACAGGCCAGTGAATAACTAGTCTGTAATTGTCGTCCCACTGAAGTGAGGAGTACTGTTCGGAATGTGATCTTTTTTCTGTGTAGGGAGAGGCATTTGACTTATTATTTTCAAGATTATTCGATGCAAGATGATTTTACTTCATGACAATGAAGTTTCACAAAAGCAGTATTTACAGTATGTTTTTATTGTTTGATTTTAAACGGCGAAAGTTTATTTTGACTAATAAAATATTTGAAACCAGTCTAGGGATGTTTTTGGCTTCGCTACGTTGAGTTTAAATATGTATATAAAAAAGCAAATAGACAGCATCCCTGATAACGTAGTGGGTATATGCGATGAGATTTCAACACTTTGTCGATGTGCTGGCGTTGGTTCGAGGTTCGGCGAACCCTTTAACAATCCTTCTTTTTAATTCATAATGTACATATCGAGGGAAAGAAAAGGTTATTTTATTGCTTTTAGTTTGATACAGTCGTCTAAAAATTGTTTCATTTATTGAGTGAAATTGTTCCGATATGACGTCATAGAAATTAATATGTCTACAAGCTGAATCACTTCTACAGACCGGATAAACCTAAATCTAATATGTTACCCCCTTTATAAGGTCACTAGGAGCCATAGTCACGGGATAAAAAACTACATTTCCTTAGCTCTTGTTCGATTCTTTACCGGTGACCTTAGATTCTTTGCATCAATACTTTTCTTTTTAAAAAAGTCTGTATTTACCTACCAAGAATTTAATGAACAACCATAATTTTATCAATAGGACCGATACCTGCCAACCCCACATGAGGGATGTTGTTTGGCCATATTTGATGTGGGTGCTTACTGCTCCAGTATGGCATCCAACTACAACTTCCGGGTTTGTATCAAGATGCTTCTTCCAACATGAAAAGATAATTATTAAACATAATTTATACTTTGATCCTCATTTTTGCCGTTTTTTAAAATAAAAAATCAGTCAACAATGTCAACATGTCTATAAAACTGCTTGAAGGAATGAATTGATCGAGCTTGTTGCATTTAATACAAGTATCAATAAAGGGTCAGGAAAATATTTGCATTGAAATTAAAAGAAAAATATAAAAAATCTTGTAAAACCTTAAAAAAGAATTCACCATAAAATGTTTATGCTGCGCAAAATAAAAAAGTTAATATGTTTTCTACAGTGTATGATCGATCATTTAAATTCATCAGATTTTGTATATTATAATGGATAAAAAAACCAAGCCTATCTACCACCATGAATATAACACAGTTACTATATCTGGCAACCATCTTGTAGCCAAACAAATGCCTGTTTTTATTATAACCACAGCGATATGACAGCCTCTGCATAATCACACAGAGATACTGCACATGTTAGTTTGTCTCCGTATAAATGAATCCTTTCAACAATACAGCCCGCTTTAAAAACCTATGCCAACAGTGTTGACCCTGATCAGACCCTTCATGATGTAGGCCCTGACCAGGGATCCATACTTTCTGTAAAAACAAATCTAGATAAATGCAATGCTTTTTTCTCAAAATTCTACAGACGTTGAAAGAGTTAAACCAGTAAATTACATATATAACTGAGTAACCAGATATATGTTCAATCAATAAATTATATTTCAGCCCCGTCCTGCTGAAGTTCTGGTTGATCGAGACAGGTTAACATTGATCAGGAAACCGGACACATATGAATCCATGATGCTGCCTTATAACCAGTTAGGCAGAGAGATTAAGGAAGAAAACTCTAATAAAGAAACTGGACTCGTACACTCGTATTATGATGCCACCTCATAGCAAATGAGACAAAGGATGTCAGGAAAAAACCATTCATATGAAGTTCGACTCATACAAAATTATAATGCTTCCTTATTATCAATATGTATGGAAAAATAAATGTAAGAAAAGTTATATTTACAAAAGATCGTATATCATGACAAGAGGCCAATGAGGCCTAATGATCTGCTGGCTTGCCCTATTTGGTCACTTTTTGTCTTAAGTTGCAATATATCAGTTGGTTAGTGAGATATAATCTTTAATGTAGTTGCACACACAACATTGACCAGAACAACTAAATAACAACAACTCTGACAATTTCAAGGGCCATAATCCAGTCATGCATTGGCAATTATGGCTGGTTATCAAAAGGACTAAACCTTTATGGATATCTTTTGTAATCCTTAGGTTTAAACAATGTTTGGTGACAACAAGGCGTTGGAAACCCAAACGCTTTTATAATTGCTTTTAAGCCAAGAATAAACGACACTTTCATACAGACTTGGAACGAGGAACATTGTAACTCACCAAGAGTCGACAAGGTTAGCCTCTTCTCAGAATTTGGATTTAAAACATGTAAATCAGGCACGTAGCTACCTGTTTGCAGAAATTGCAGCGACATACACATTGTCCTCAAAACATAAAACAAAAAAGTTTAAAAATGCAATAAAAACTGAAGGAAAGGTAGTAGTTCTTTCAGCATAATTTTTAACTGCGATATGAGAAAGAAATACTGCGAACTTATGAAACAAAATTTGCTTGATATATAGGATCTTACATGAGTTTTTATTTAATATAAAAAAAGTTTAAAAGAAACTTTATTAAGCGAGCCTTGGCGAGCTTACTAACAGTTTCCGATTCGAGTTGAAGAAATTTTTATATTAAATAAAAACGAGTGTAAGATTCTTTTTATCACATGACAAACAAACAATGGAAAATTGTTGTCCCAATTTATTTCAGTGTACTGTAGTACTTAGAAGTTCTTGTGATTCTGTTTGTGATAGGCAACACGTGTACATGTACTATTACAGAATATGACATGGGTATATAAGAATAGAATACAAGGCGGGTCATGTGATAAAGTAAAATAATCATAACCTGTTACGTATAATTTTTGTTGTTAAATTTTGAAATAATTTCTGCGTGATTCAAACAGAGTAAATAACTTAGTGAATATGTCACGATTCTCGGTCTGCGATAAATTTGATGCGATAATAATAAATGTCGATAAAATCCATTCTCTGTTGCCTATAAAACCTATAAAAAAAACTTTTTTTTTTCTTTAAAAGTTTTTCTTTAAAAGATGTAGACATGAGTAATGTTTACATATGTTTACCTTAAGCCTTCTCAAGGCATACCCCTAACAACTTTTCTAACTTTCTAACGCTACCAGTGGTCTTATCTCTATCAACCGAACATTGACGTTGGGTATTATTGAAATACTGTCGAAGGCCAGGGAGGTAAAAATTCAAAAATATAATTAAGATGTTAATCAAATATAAATTAGATTGAAGATAAGATGATTTGTATATCACAATTCATAGTCGCTTGATAAACCATACTTTTTATAAAGTTTTGTTATAAACTGTTCTGTCGCTAGTGTTTAGAAAAGGTGTTGATTTTATAATATTAAAAAAATTGGAAACAAAGCAGAGACAAATCAATGCAGTTGACATGAAACACAAATCTAAATATACTGACTAACATTAAAATATGTTGGTATTGTCAAACATTTTTGGGAACTGTGAAAATGTTTTCAACATGTACTATTTTTATGTAGACCTGGATTTGGTCGAAATATACCTTTTTTCATCTTGTTACAGTCTACAGCTTAGCACCCAAGCGCAGGACTATTCAAAAGATTATTTGAGCATGTTTATACAATTCCCAGTTTTAGACAGATACTGGTGTATCTAACTCGTAAGAATTATTCATATACATGTAGTAAAGTTTTGTAAAATATGTCTTTATCATCTAGTAATTCTTGATGTCATGACTCACACACACAAACACACCTAACACGTCCAGCTCATTCCAGACCCCGGGAGACCCATGTGCTCTATTTCAGGCACAGAGCGCACCTTGGTAGAACCACCGACCAACCACAAGCCAGGTGGAAGTCTTCCTTACTTGAAAAAACAAAGTTTTCGGGAAGTTTTCATTAAATAGCTGGCTTTTTATTCCACCTGTAAATCATGAATGAATTTGTTTAAGTTTCTACAATTGATGCCCATTGATTTTCAACGAGAGTTGTTAGCTAGTTAACCTCGAAGAGAGAGAGAGAGAGACGCGTATACAGAGATCGCTTCTTCTGTATAACTCTCTGGTTATTTAACGTGTCCATGCAGTGATACTTTTACTTTGGAGACTGAACCCCGGACGGCCACTTTATCCTGACACAGTCGTTATATTAACCCAAAATCTGTGGAAAACCCACATCCTCTCACGCCGTATGCAGACGCTCTATCACCGAGCTAGAAGGGCGTCTAATTTCGAGCGAGATTTAGATTTATACAATAAAGGTTTTCCGTATTCAAACACGCACGCTTACATTCATAATTCTGTGCACAAATTTAATGCACGGCGTTTGATCTGGTCTTGCAATGTTTGTCTCTCGCCGGTGCCTCCAAAACCATGCATACCCCGATCAGATACCGTGTTGCATTTTGGACATTTCTAAGATAGCGGTATCTTTAAATGCACAAAATTCGGGAACATATGTTACATGTGTCAAGGGTCACAATGTAAAACACACAAATTGACGTCACGTGGAATTGACGTATCGTTTTACGCGGTGTGCAGGGCTGTTGTTCCATTCGTTATGCAGAGCAATCTGACTCCGACCCCTAGTAATCATGTTTTTCGCTGATCAAAATAATTTGAATACTCTTTGTAGAGGGTCAGTCAAGGAACACTTATGCCAAATAATTTCAAAATCTGGCCACTTGCTTTGAAGGAGAATATTATTTGATTTTTACTATATAAGGCAAACTGACTTCGCCCATTGCGGCCAAGTGTTTTTACTGATCAACATAATTTAAGCAATTTTTATAGAGGGTCACAACGGAACACTTATCCTAGATCATATTCAAATCTGGCTACTAGTTTTAAAGGACAAGATTACTAAAATTTTCACTATATAAATATGAGGTTTGACCCCGCTTTCTGGTGGTCATGTGTTTTTACTGATCAAAATAATTTGAACATCATTGCAGATGGTCACCAGAGGAACAATTATCCCAAATTATTTTCAAATCTTGCCAAAAGTTTTAGAGAATAAGATGTTTCTTTCTGTTGCCATGTCAACCAAAGGTCTGCATGGAGTCCAATTCTTTGAACACTTTTAAAAGACTACCTAAGGAACATCCCTTTAAAGTTTTATCAAAGTTGGTCAAGCTGTTTAAGCGAAGATGTCGTTTGAAACAAATGTTGAAGGACGACGGACGCCAGATGACGGACGACGGACGGACGTCGGACAAAGACCGGCCACAAAAGAACTATTTTGGTTAACAGGGATATCATTTTACGTACATTAATTGTTTAATACCATGTTCATTGAGTTTTTCTGTTTTCAGTTTTTATCTAGTGTTTTTCCTTTTTGCACAGTGTAACGTAAATCGGTTTAATGTTATGGGATGTTTTCACTTTAAAGGGCAATCGGGTTTATTTCTAAATTAATTTATGCTCTCGTGATTGGTAAGTTCAGTTTATCTGGTTGCAAAGTTGGATTAGTTTTAACTATTTCATCATCATAAATTCACCAACAATATAGGCTCTTTAATCTGTAATCTGGTAAGTCACTCAAAAGACAAGGTCATTAAAATGGTCTGATTAAATCTACCAGAATCTTCGCTGAAATATTTGAGTTCCAACAGAATTTTTTGACCAAACAATATTTGGAATCGGTTTTTCTATAATTGGGACCATCATGCGTAGCTAGGTCAGGGATGGGTGGCTCTAGTTTTGTTAGTTTCTCTAGAGTTGCAGAGGCGTCGCGCGGGTGCTGACATTGGGGCGGCGGTGGAGTGGGTATGGGAGGGGTTTCCCCTCCCATTTATGAAAACAAATGTTGTGTAAATGTTTAAAATAAAAACCTGAACATTGGGACAAAATAAGTAATTGACATTCAGCAGTAACTTTATTTCACAAATACAATATTACAAAAGTCTTTTATTCATTTACTCATTTATTCCTCCAACACGAAGAGTATTTAAAATACAAATACACATGCAACGAGTATAGCATTACAGTACATAGATAATACTGAAATACATACGTTGTTTTATACATACACGCAATTACAGCTCTAGCTTTTTCAATTTACGTACCTTTATTCATATTTCACAATACAACACAATTCTCAGCAAAACTTTAACCAAATATTTTCCTAGAAAAGTATATCTTATATTTTTTATAATAATTTTTATATAATTTAATATAAATATTATAATTTTTCAAATACCATATTTCAGTAATGTACTCATATACATTTACAATTCGTAGATATGGTTTATTTTTTTATGGTTTATTTCATAAATACAACCCAATGGGCACTAAGGCTCATGAGGTACATCAACTACAATTACAATATGGCAAACATTGTAAAGTCATAAATATAACAGCTCTGTTTCAATAATGAACATGCACCTTAATATATTGGTTTTAAAAAGTTGGAATATTGCACATTTTGGTAGGCATATACTTTTTTTGTTTACACATAACTAACATGTTCATTATTTAAAAGTTACATCATGTAGGAGAAGTTTTAGTTTAACATCAGTTGCGTTGATTCAATATAATACCAATATCGAGTTCAATGATACATCATATCCATGAAGAGTTAACAGTTTACAGCAAAGCAATGAATAACTCATATATGTTCATAAAAATGGCAATTTGTAATACGTAAATAAGCACCTCTAGTACTAGTTTGAATATAACCGGTTGACTTTATACACTATTAATACACATTAAAACATTTGTCTACAGATGAAGTTATGTACTATATTTATTAATATAATTTACTTCTAATACATGTTTGTACCAACGTCTCATATGCGTATATACATAAAATAAGTTGCGATACATATATAGTATATGGGTGATTAATTGGATTGTTGTATGACTAGTTTATCATAATTTCATGTAAAAAATCTTTAATTTCTAATCTTATATGATTTAAAATAAAACTTTTTTTTATTTCATATTGAGTTGTATTCCATTTCTAATCTGAAAGGCTTTGAAAATAAAACACCAATCTTATTAATTTTTACATCGTTTTCTGACGGAATAAGAGTTACATATTTAACCATACTGGGTCTATTCCAATAAAAAATCTCTATGAAACGTTTTCTTATGTCATTATTTAGTACGCATTCAAGAACAAAATGATATTCATCATCTAATTCATTGCATATTCTACCTTTTCGAGTTTCTATTGGTGTTCGATTTGGTTTTGACCAACGACCAGCTTCATTTTCAAGTCTATGAGCCGATACTCTCAATTGAGCTATTGCCTTTAGATATCGTTTACATTTATTCTATCCAAGCAAGTTTGATATTCAAAGTTACGCATATAATTATGTCCGTGTTGAGTCTTTAAGTGTTGAAAGACAATTTTGTATAAGTTGGTCATTTATCCTCTTTTAAACAGTTAAAATAAAAAGAGTTAAGTTGAGTTGAGTTGGGTTTTATGGCACCACAACACTGTATAGATTATATGGCGCCATTCAGGAAAACATTTGTTGGATCCACATCTCATTTACATCGAGATAAAAATATGGGGTATGGATCTAACAACTTAATAAATGCTGGAGAATCAGAGATGTAGAAACTCCAGAATCACGTTCAAACCCTGTTAGCCGCCTCTCACGATCATGCAAGGGTTAAGCAGAGATCCAAATTCTTGTGCTATATTGGTACGCCCCAGGCTCACATGGGACCAAGTTTTTGCCTGAATGGCACCATATAATCTATACAGTGTTGCTGTGCCGTAAACCCCAACTCAAACAAAACAAAGCATTCTCAATGAATATAATTGCCTTTACTATGCAACGTAGACAGGTAGACAGAGACAGTGTATCTCAAAAAGCCTCATATTTGTACATAATTATATACAAATGAAATTAAAATGTACGGCTCATATTAAGTTAAGAGAGACTATGGTATGATCCTTAAAACATATTAGAACATATAATCTTAGCAGTATAAGTAAAAACTACTCTAAAATTCAAATTAAAAAAAAAAAACTTAAAATAAAGGTAACTAAGCTACATTTAGCTTGTATATGATGATAAAAAAACTGTTAAACTGAAAAGCAATTTCAATTACAATTTTAACAACAACAAAAGACTAATCAATCTTAAAAAATGTTAAGGTGCATTATACCTCTACTCTAAAATCATTTACTTATATAAATGTTAACGTGTTTCAATTAAAATACTATGACATATTTTGGCATTTAGTGTAACTTAATTTTATCACTGAGCAGATACTTAAATGTATCAGACATTGAACAATCTCTAAACTCAGTATTCAAACTATTTTCTTTCTGTATGAGCTCATTTCTACAAATAATATACAGGGGACAGCGTTTTGTCTTCTTCTTGTTCTTTGCAGTTTAAATTAAAATGGCAATTTAAAGACATGCATGAGCGTATCTAATTGGTTTTCAAAAGGAACAGAGCAACTACATTCAACGTTCGATTAATATCGGGTAGATATCTATAATAAAGGCTCTATTGTGTACACAAGTGTTACCTTTGTTGTTTTTACAATTTCAATGGGCATAATCCAGTTATGCATGTGCGGATCTGGTTTTCGAAAGGATATCTAATAATTGTATAAAAAAAGAGCTAGAAAGATATCTGTATTTTTCACATGACTTTGCTTATTTCCGGTGTGATATAACCATTACGTATTTTCTTATACGAACAACACGTTACATATAAGAACCGATTTACCCGACCTCTATATTCATTCGCGGCATCGTTTACAGAATAACAATTATGTTGCCTTGAATTTTAAATTTAGATTTAGAATTTTAAGTTTCATACAGCTTCGAATTCTAGACAGGTGTTTGATAGACTTTTTCCACGGAAATGTGGATCTACTTTTT
>JAULCC010621091.1:0-10265 GCA_032358795.1 Nuttallia obscurata
ATTTTTTAAAATACCCATTTTCATTTTTAGTAATATATACAGAGATCAAAACAATCTTACGAGCATTTTATTCATTAGTTATATTTTGTACAAGAATCTTGTACACCGGGCGTTGACAGAGGTATAAGTGTCTAGCACGCCCTCTGGTGAGAGAATGGGTCTATATATGATGTTACAAACAAAATATCTAAGCTCTAGTCTTTATGATTTCAGAGGAGAAGATGTTTTAAGATTTCACAATATAAGTCTTTGTAAAACAAGACCAACCTAGGGCGGGGCCAAATTTGACACCAGAGTCACCGTTTGAACAAACTTTGTAAAGTACATCTATATAATGACACATACATAATATCTAAGATCTAGGCTGTATGGTTTCTGACAAGAAGATTTTCAAAGATTTTTTTCTATTTTTAGCTCTGGCGGCCATAGTGATAATCTGACCGGAACCTTTTGAAAAAAATTGAGAAAGGCTGATGCCATGATGTTTGAACAAAATCCAGCCAGTGGTTGAAGAAGAAGCAAGAAGAAGTCATTCGAAGAAAAAGTTGAGGACACACGGTCGGACGGAGGGACGCCGGACGAAGGGTGATCACAAAAGTTCATCCTTGACCACTTTGTGGTCAGGTAAGCTAAAAATGTTAAAATATAGACCGTTGCTCGAAGATAGACCTAAGATAAAACTTGGGAAAACAACAAATTGCAATAAGGACAGTGTTGCTCTTTTAAAACTGACATTTTAAAATCATCAGAAAGTGTTATCTGATTGCCGTAGAATCAAAAACAAACGAATCAGCATGTGTGTTTTTATGTGTTTATTTTTTTGTTAAAAGTTGCAATACAGGTTTTAACGTTTCGTGTAGCACTAATGAAATCTCAGAAAGAAACAGAAAATGTCTACTCTTTAAGCTAAGCTATTTAAACTGGCCTTCAACAAATTAATGACAAAGTTTTAGATACTTGTTCTAAATATAAGCTTCAAACACCAACATTAATTCCTTTATCTAATAATGGAAAAAACATTTTCCTTACATCTTTGATGACACTGACGCTTGATCTTAGATACTTGAACATTAAAGAGAACTGGCTTAGCAGTATCTGCAAATTTTCTTGATATTATTTATAGTTTTGATAAAAGTCGGCATTCATAACATTCTTTGCTTTGACAGACGCTGGGCTGGGTACTTGTGACGACATGTCTTTGTTCAACAGTCCTTTTAAGCACGTTTACAATTATTCCAGAAGTAACATGATATGTCTCTAGAGTCCTCAAAATGCTACCTATCACAGTATGTTTATTTTTTTTTTGACCAAGAGGAATACAAGAAAAGTATTGATGCAAAGCATCAAAGGACGCCTCCAAAGAATTGAATAAGAGCAAAGGAAATGTAGTTTTTTGTTGTTCGGTATAAACAACATAATAAAAGGTTTTCAGAAAACCGATTCTTATTAATGTTCCGAAGTATTCCTTTCGAAGTATCTCCTCAACGAAAAATATGCTAGATTAATCAATGGCATATAGATACAAACGTAACATAAATTTTTTCATTGCGTGATGTACTAGTTTGATTTGATATAATATTTGAAATGTATTGTATAATATACATTTTTTCATGTTGTTTACTTCATTTCTTACATTCATGCAGTGTTAGATAGTTTTAAAATATAGACTTTTTATCACATGATGTTGCTTATTTCCGGTGTGATATAATCATCACGCATTTTCTTATACAATCAACACGTTACATATAAGTACCGATTTACCCAACCTAAATATTGCTCCGCGGCATGTGCTAACCACTATTATAACGGAATTATTTCCAGGGAAATTACGTACCGATCAACATCAGTACCTTCAAACTCCTCGTGAAAAGAGGTTACCTTATAAACCTAGGTTTATCCGGTCAGTAGAAGTGATTTGGCTTTTAGATGTAATAATTTCTACTTTGTGATACCGGAACTATTTTACTCAGTAAATAAAATTATTTTGAGACGATTTTATCAAACTAAATGCACTAGAATTCCTTTATTCTCTCTCGATATGTACACCATGATCTAATAAGAAGAACCGATTAAAAAATATAAGTGCAGCCGAGCCTCGAACCAACGCCGAGACATCGGAAATAGGTTACAAGACCAACACGCTTACCACTACGCCACAGAGACTGATGTATTTTTTACATTTTTTTTTTATTCGGTATTTAACGTCGCTTTTACAGTATTTCAGTCATATCGCGACGTCCAGCTCATCACAGGTGGCGGAAGACACCGGGGGACCACTATGCACTATTTCAGGCACAGAGTGCACCCGGGTAGAAGCACCGACCCTCCTCAAGCCAGCTGGAAGGCTTCCTCACTTGAAAAATCCGGAGTGCCCAGACCGGGATTCGAACCCACAGCGGTGAGGGGCTGAGAGTTTGCAAGTCAACGACTATAACCACTCTGATATATTCATGTTTGTTTTATGAACATATATAGTCTATTAGACAAAATAGACATTGCCGGTTTGAAATCGTTTTCCACATAAGGAAATGAATTAAAATATTTTTATAATTATTAAATCAAATCAATTAAAACACGCTTCACATACTTCGTTCTAAAACTTTTTTGTCAGTGGTAAAATTATTTTGCATCGAATTATCTTGTAAAAAAGTAAGTCACATGCCCCTCCACGCACAAAGCAAAATATTGCATTCCATCTGTATGCAGCGTTTTCGCAGATAAATGTGTAAAGTAATTGAAAAATAAAGTTTTTACTTAATTTGAGTATAGCGTGGTTGCTGTAGGCGACTTTCTTTGAATATTGGAAGAAATTTCTTACTACATAAGGAATGACAGTATATATACAGGTTGTTGCATTTAAATGGACAAATATTGTGTGAAACGAGAATTATGGACAGAGAATAACGAGCGATGATCTTACGATCGGTTTACGCTTTGAAAACGCATTCCACACGATAGTTTTCCGTCAAAACACAAAATCCCTTTGTAAAGTTTGTTATCGATTTAATTTGTTTTGCTAATGGAATATATTATTGTAAAATCTAAGAAATAGACTTCCTACATAAAAATGTTAGCCCTAATTTATTTGGCTCATTAATAATTCTGCTCGAACACAATACTAGCTAACAAAATATGAATGTTTGGTCATGTGCATTTCTATTCGAGTGTGTGATATTTCAATCCAAATTTGCTAAATGTCATGAAAGAATTCAATATCAAAAGTTTATCAGTGACATATAAACGTGCATGCTTTGTTTTTGTTAGCTGGTACTGTGTCCGGGCAATTAGAATCAACGTCTAGATAGGTATGTCAAGGGGAATAGTTCTTGTGTGACATTTGATATCTTTATTGCCAGATAGCCCTGGTAAGTATTTAGCTAGCACTGAGGATCGATACTGAGACATTCAGCAGCAGACATAATGTCATATAATATGTAGATCTAACTATTTATTTCTTCCCGATTCATTTATTCTAAATCTTTTATACATAGTAGCTCTTATTTTTATATGACTCCATAATTTATCAGCTTGTAATAATTACTAGATTAAGAAATGCTGTTTTTTGTATGCTTTTCCATGAATTATAGGGATTTCTCAGTGAATTATAACCTAATAAACTCCGGTGAAATTATAGTTATAATTTCATTCATCCAATTCGCTGTAACCCTTTTCATAATGTAGCTCTGTGCTACGCGTTAAACGCCGGGTTTCATACAGTGATGACGTCACAATCTGACGTCGAAAATCTAACGTCGTTTTGTGCCAATTTATGTCCAGTACCTTCAGGATTAGCACTAAATTACCTTTAAACATCTTTGCAATATCAATCAACACAGACTACATTGGCGTAGTAATTATCGTAGTTGATGTAGTGAATTTCATTTACTAATATATGTAATTAATGTATTGAAATTTTGTATTGCATGTACTTGTAAATGCATTGCAATAATGAAATTTCAAGCACTTTCTGGCACCAAATTAAATTACAAAATCAGTTAGACTGATACACGTTATAAGTCCTGAGTTAGAAGATTATTTGCTACGAATTTTCTTTCCAATTCAAATGGGTTCTCATATTTGACAGGAGAGCTTCAATTGTATTGTGTATAAAACATTCTTAACAGCTGTGAATTGTGACGTCATCAGTTACACGGTGCGCATCGTAGTCTAAACAAGTGTGCACTTTGGCGTTCTTAGCACCACTTAGCTACTCAATGCGCAATTCATCTTGATTAAGCAACTATGACCCGTGTCGATTTTCAATACACAGCATGCAAGCCATCCTATGCAGTTATCATCCACTTGTTTCCTACGCTAAGCAACTATATCAACATAGAATTGTATACGTCAGTCATTCTTTAGCACAAAGACCTAAGCACAGGTCACAACGTTTGCCCCATTACATAAACAAGCTGAATAATGTGTAAAATTGTCTTATTGCGGGGCTACCATGAGCGATGGTCTTAAAGAAACTAATGATCAATAAAGCTGTCTTAAATGTATTTTAGAAAAATTAATTGCACAATTTCCATGGTGATATTATCGTATATTTCTTAAAGTTCCAATATAATATGTCTGATCAGAAGACGATTTTGTTAGCCGTTAACTCAACATTTACAGTAAATTTAACCAATTGTATACGGGAAGATAAATTTGTCTAAAGGAAATGACAAACAGTTTCCAAACAGTTTAAAAGGCCATCAATTCAAAATAAACTTTACATTTATAATTTTTAATGCGTGTTTTTTTCTTGATGAAAAAAGGATAAGCTCCAAAGAGTGTTTTCAAAACCCGCATTTATCTAAACTAAAAATTTGGGAAAGTTACATAATTGCTTATCGACATTGAGGTGAACACAATCGGTCTGTATAAAAGGTGGGCAGGACACTTGTCTTTTCTTATAAAGAAACTACACCAGACAAGAAACCGGATACCAAGGTGATAAAACTTTCTTGATCATAGACAGACTCTTATTCTTGGATAATCTAATTGGCTGAAATTAATCGCATGATAAAAATACATTTCCATTAATCAAATAGACGAGATCCGAGCAGGAGAAAAAGTTCATACATTCGATTATCAAGAGGTTGATTCCACGAGTACTGTATTACTGAAAAATTCAAACCAAACGGTTCACAGATATTATTGACGTGTACTGTTCTAAATGCTCTACTTCAAATTGGAAATATGTCTATCTCCTATAAGTAAACGGGGAATTTCCATAAGTTACAATGCGTTTCTCCAACAAGTACACGGTTGTTTTTCCTAGAGTGAAAATGCGTATCTCCAACAAGTACACGGAATATTTCCTACAAGTACACAGGGTGTTTCCTAAAAGTACACAGGGTATCAATTACAAGTACACGGGGTATATCCTACAGGTACACGGGGTATTTCCTACAAGTACACAGGGTATCAACTACAAGTACATGGGGTATTTCCTACAAGTAGACGGGGTATTTCCTAGAAGTACACGGGGTATTTCAAACAAGTACACGGGGTATTTCCTACAAGTACAAGGGATATCTCCTGCAGGTAGACGTGGTAATTCCTACAAGTACACGGGGTATTTCCTTCAAGAACATGGGGTATTTGTTCAAATACACGGGGTATTTCCTACAAGCACACGGAATATTTCCTAAAAGATCACGGGATATTTTCTACAAGTACACGGGGTATTTCTTATAAGTACACGATGTATTTCCTACAGGTACACGGGGTATTTCCTACAAGTACACGGGGTATTTCCTTCAACTACACTGGGTATTTCCTACAAGTACACGGGATATCTCCTACAAGAACACGGAGTGATTCCTATAAGTACACAGGGTATTTCCTACAAGTACACGGGGTATTTCCTGCAAGTACGCGATATACTTCCAACAAGTACATGGGGGTATTTCTTACAAGTACACGGGGTATTTCTTACAAGTACACTAGGTATTTCCTACAACACACGGGGTATTTCCTACAAGTACACGGGATAACTCCTGCAGGTAGACGTGGTATTTCCTACTCGTACACGGGGTATTTCCTTCAAGAACATGGGGTATTTGTTCAAATACACGGGGTATTTCCTACAAGCACACGGAATATTTCCTAAAAGATCTCGGGATATTTTCTAGAAGTACACGGGGTATTTCTTATAAGTACTTGATGTATTTCCTACAGGTACACGGGGTATTTCCTACAAGTACGCGGGGTATTTCCTACGACTACACTGGATATTTCCTACAAGTACACGGGATATTTCCTTCAAGTTCACGGAATATCTACAAGAAACGGAGTGATACCTATAAGTACACAGGGTATTTCCTACAAGTACACGGGGTTTTCCTGCAAGTATACGATATACTTCCAACAAGTACATGGGGTATTTCTTACAAGTACATGGGGTATTTCCTACAAGTACACTAGGTATTAACTACAACTACATTGGGTATTTCCTACAAGTACACAGGATATTTCCTTCAAGTTCACGGGGTATTTCCTGCAAGAACACGATATACTTCAAACAAGTACATGGGGTATTTCTTACAAGTACAATGGGTATTTCCTACAAGTACAGTATGTATTTCCTACAAGTACACGGGATATGTCCTTCAAGATCACGGGATATTTCCTACAAGTATACAGGGTATTTCCTACAAGTACACGGGGTATTTCCTACAAGTACACGGGGTATATCCTACGAGAACACGTGGTATTTCCTACAAGTACACAGGGTATTTCCTACAAGTACACGGGATATTATCTACAAGTACACGGGGTATATCCTACGAGAACACGTGGTATTTCGTACAAGTACACAGGATATTTCCTACAAGTACACGTGGTATTTCCTACAAGTACACGGGGTATTTCCTACAAGTACACTGGGTATTTCCTACAAGTACACGTGGTATTTCCTACAAGTACACGTGGTATTTCCTTCAAGTACACGTGGTATTTCCTACAAGTACACGTGGTATTTCCTACAAGTACACAGGGTATTTCCTACAAGTACACGTGGTATTTCCTACAAGTACACTGGGTTTTTCCTACAAGTACACGTGGTATATCCTACAAGTACACAGGGTATTTCCTACAGGTACACGTGGTATTTCCTACAAGTACACGTGGTATTTCCTACAAGTACACAGGGTATTTCCTACAAGTACACGGGGTATTTCCTACAAGTACACGTGGTATTTCCTACAAGTACACGTGGTATTTCCTACAAGTACACGGGATATTTCCTACAAGTACACGTGGTATTTGCTACAAGTACACGGGGTATTTCCTACAAGTACACGGGGTATATCCTACGAGAACACGTGGTTTTTCCTACAAGTACACATGATATCTCCTACAAGTACACGGGATATTATCTACAACTACACGGGGTATATCCTACGAGAACACGTGGTATTTCCTACAATTACACAGGGTATTTCCTACAAGTACACGCGTTTTTTCATACAAGTACACGGGCTATCTCCTACAAGTACACGGGGTATTTCCTACAAGTACACAGGGTATTTCCTACAAGTACACGGGTTTTTTCATACAAGTACACGGGCTATCTCCTACAAGTACACGGGGTATTTCCTACAAGTACACGGGCTATCTCCTACAAGTACACGGGGTATATCCTACAAGTACACGGGCTATCTCCTACAAGTACACGGGGTATATCCTACAAGTACACGGGGTATCTCCTACAAGTACACGGGCTATCTCCTACAAGTACACGGGGTATTTCCTACAAGTACACGGGGTATTTCCTACAAGTACACGGGGTATTTCCTACGAGAACACGGTGTATTTCCTACAAGTACACGGGGTATATCCTACAAGTACACAGGGTATTTCCTACAAGTACACGCGTTTTTTCATACAAGTACACGGGCTATCTCCTACAAGTACACGGGGTATTTCCTACAAGTACACAGGGTATTTCCTACAAGTACACGGGTTTTTTCATACAAGTACACGGGCTATCTCCTACAAGTACACGGGGTATTTCCTACAAGTACACGGGCTATCTCCTACAAGTACACGGGGTATATCCTACAAGTACACGGGCTATCTCCTACAAGTACACGGGGTATATCCTACAAGTACACGGGGTATCTCCTACAAGTACACGGGCTATCTCCTACAAGTACACGGGGTATTTCCTACAAGTACACGGGGTATTTCCTACAAGTACACGGGGTATTTCCTACGAGAACACGGTGTATTTCCTACAAGTACACAGGATATCTCCTACAAGTACATGGGTTTTTTCCAACAAGTGCACAGGGTTTTTCCTTTAAGTACACGGGGTATTTCCTACAAGTACACGGGGAATTTCCTTAAGTATCACCAGATAGAATCTTAATGTGTTTTAGTCATATAATAGAGTTTCAATGGTTATTTCCGTGATTTCCAAGAAGTATGTATGAAAGTTACATGGGGTTTTTTTCTAGAGTTACAAGGGGAATATGTACAAAGGTTACATGGAATGCCACACGGAAATAGGAACTTATTACCGAGAGCAAATAGGAGCATTTCCTTTAGTTCCAAGGGATATCACCTAAGTTTAAACAAGCATCACCTAGAGTTACTATAGGTATTTCCTATAGTTGCTAACTGTATTTCCAATTGTTACAAACATTATTTCATTGAATTACAAACAGCTTCTTCTCGAGTAATTATAAGGGGTTCCTCCAATGATAACAATGGGTATTCCCTAGACTTGAAATGGATATGTCCTAGATTTACAAAGGGAATCTGCTAGAAATACAAGAGATAACTTCTATAGTTTCAATGGGAATCTCCTGGAGTCGCTAACAGTGGTGTCTCCAATAAGTCCTTAAGAGATTTCTATTAAAGTTACTCTTTGTTATGGTTTAAGGTTCAAGGGAAATCTCCTAGTGTTATGAGGAATAACTTCAATACTTACAAAGGGTAAAGTTTAAACTTAAGTTCTTATACAACGATTTCGCAAAGGGTTCTTAACTCTTATATCAATCATTCTCGTTGACGTGGATTGAGGCGTTATTTTGGTCTTTATTGAAGCAGACAACCAGAGTACCTGTGGAAAACCTATGTGTCCAGACGGGAGACCACAACTCACCTTCTCACATACTGATCGGCCGTGATTCGAACCGTGGTTATACTGGTGAGAAGCAGGCACGTTACCACTGAGCTGTCCGGATCCTAAAAGGGTATCTCCTGAGTATACAAATCCTAGATCCTAAACTTGCAAGAAGTATGTCCTAGACTTACATAGTAGATTCTAGAGTTACAAGAAGGTAAATCATAGAGTTACAAGAAGTATGTCATAGACTTACATAGTAGATTCTAGAGTTACAAGAAGTAGAGTATAGAGTTACAAAAAGTATGTCATAGACTTACATAGTAGATTCTAGAGTTACAAGAAGTAGAGTATAGAGTTACAAAAAGTATGTCATATACTTACATAGTAGATTCTAAAGTTACAAGAAGTAGAGTATAGAGTTACAAGGAGTAGAACTTACAGTTGCAAGTAGTCTTACAGGAAGTAGGTCCTAAAGTTACAAAAAGTAGGTCATAGAATTACAAGGGGTAGATACTAGAGTTACAAGGAGTAAGTCTTAAAGTTACGGGTAGTAAGTCTTTATGTTATATTTAGTAGACCATAGAGTTACAAGTTGAGTTTCCTAAAGTTACAAGGAGTTGATCCTAGAGTTACAGCGAGTAGGTCCTAGAGTTTTAAGTATAAGTTTCTAGATTTACACGAAGTAGATCCTAGAGTTACAAGTAGTAAGTCTGATAGTTACGGTTAGTAAGTCCTTAAGTTAGTAGGCCCTAGAATTACAAGTTGAGTTTCCTAAAGTTACAAGGAGTTGATCCTAGAGTTACAGGGAGTAGGTCCTAGAGTATTAAGTATAAGTTCCTAGAGTTACAAGTAATACATACTAGAGTAGAAAGGAGAAGGTCCTAGATTTACAAGTATTATGTACAAGAGTACAAGTATTACGTGAAGTAGATACAAAAGGATGTATCCTTTTTTGTTTTGTAGGTCAATATCGCTACATTAAGTTTCTTTCAAACTATGAGAGTTTCAGCTTTTGTTATACTACTGTCGAATGTTTACCACCAATAACCTGTTTATGTGGGGAAACGCATATTTAAATGATGCCGTTTGTTTGTATAAATTCAAGGTAAGTTCGTTTACTCCAAAGTTGAGCGGGTATGATGAACTAGATGACACTTTTCTTAATATGTGAATTAATTGAAAACAACATGTTTAACAT
>JAULCC010621102.1:0-10265 GCA_032358795.1 Nuttallia obscurata
TATGGAATCCGATTCTTTGAACAATTTTGAAAGGGGACCACCTAAGGAACATCCCTGTAAAGTTTTATCAAGATTGGTCCAGCTGTTTTGGAGGAGATGTTGTTTGAAACAAATGTTGACGAACGCCGGACAACCCACAGACGCCGGATCAAGACCGGTCACAATAGCTCACCATGAGCCTCTGGCTCAAGTGAGCTATAAATCTTTGCAGCAATGACATTTGGGGATACAAAGATTATGATTACTGTCCAGTGTGCTCCTTGCAGGGTATAATTGGTAAATTGTCAACTGACTGGCAATTGGTAAGTGTTCTTCTGGCTGACAGTTGGTAAGTGGTTATGTGATTGACAATTGGTAAATGGTCAACTGACTAGCAACTGTTAAGTGTTCTTCAGGCTGACAGTTGATAACTGGTTATGTGATTGACAATTGGTAAATGGTCAAAATTGGTAAGTGTTCATCTGGCTGACAGTTTGTAAGTGGTTATGTGATTGACAATTGGTAAGTAATCTGGCTGACAGTTGGTTAGTTGTTATGTGATTGACAATTGGTAAATGGTGATCTGACTGGCAATTGGTAAGTATTCTTCTGGCTGACAGCTGGTTATTAGTTGTTATGTGATTGCAATTGGTAAATGGTCAACTGACTGGCAATTGGAAAGTGCTCTTCTAGATGACAGTTGGAAAGTGGTTATGTGATTGACAATTGATAAAAGGTCAACTGACTGGCAAATGTTAAGTGTTCATCTGGCTGACAGTTGGTATGTGGTTACGTGATTGACAATTGGTAAAAGGTCAACTGATTGCCAATTGGTTAGTGTTCTTCAGGCTGAAAGTTTATAAGTGGTTATGTGATTGACAATTGGTAAATGGTCAACTGACTGGCAATTGGAAAGTGTTCCTCTGGCAGACAATTTGTACGTAGTTATGTGATTGACAATTGGTAAGTGATCTGGCTGACACTTGGTAAGTGGACAGGTATTTTGACAATGAGTAAGATGTCTTACGATTAAAATTCTGTCAGTAGTTGTTTCACTACAATTGACAAGTGATCAGTGAACAACAACTTTGGTAAGTGGTCATGTAACTGACAAAATTTGTAAGTGTCATGTGATGTGCATCATTGTAAAGTGTCATGTATCTGGAAACACTGATAAGTGTCATGCAACTGCCAACATTGGTTAGCGTCATGTAACTGACAACATTAGTAAGTGGTCATGTAACTGACAACGTAAGTAAGTGGTCATGTAACTGATTACATTAGTAAGTGTTATGTAATGGATAACATTTGCAAATGTCATGTGACATTATAAAGTGTCATGTAACTGCAAACATTGGTCAGCTTCATGTAACTGCCAACATTGATGTCATGTAACTGCCAACATTGGTGTCATGTAACTGCCAACATTGGTGTCATGTAACTGCCAACATAGGTGTCATGTTACTGCCAACATTGGTGTCATGTAACTGCCAACATTGGTGTCATGTTACTGCCAACATTGGTGTCATGTAACTGCAAACATTGGTGTCATGTAACTGTCAACATTGGTGTCATGTAACTGCAAACATTGGTGTCATGTAACTGCAAACATTGGTGTCATGTAACTGCCACCATTGGTTTGTGTTCAGGTAACTGACAAAATTGGTGTCATGCAACTGCCAACATTGATAAGTGTCATGTAACTGCCAACATTGGTAAGTGTCAGGTAATTGGCAACATTGGATAGTGTCATATTACTGCCAACATTGGTTAGTGTTAGGTAACTGCCAACACTGGTAAGTGTCAGGTTACTGCCAACATTGTTGTTATGTAACTGCCAACATTGTATAGTGTCATGTAACTGCCAACATTGGATAGTGTCATGTAACTGCCAACATTGGTTTCATATAACTGCCATTATTGATAAGTGTTATGTAACTGACAACATTGGTAAGTGTCATGTGATTGATATTTCATATATTTCAGTTTCATTTGACTGACAATTGATAAGCAGTTAGGTGAATTACAAGTTGTGTAGTATCATGAGGATGACCATGGGTAAGATTGTCTACGATCTGTATCTTTTAGATGCAATTATCAAGAATTAGATTATTACATTAAATACCAATTGGGAAATTAAATTGAAGCATATTGCATTATTATGGAGTTACGATATTAGGCTTGTGTGGGAAGTAATGCAATTTTTAACAACAGTAGTATGTATCTACCCATCCTTTGAAATCAAATGAGTGATAAAACTTTCATCTTTGATGTACTATAGTATATGAAACCAGAAATATCTGGCCAGGAAACAGCTGGCCTACAGATACTGCCACTTGTATGTGTATCATGGCAGGTACATGTCCTTGAATTCTGTAAACATTTTTATTCAGTTCAATGGTTCATATGCTGTAATGGTATAAGTCCAGACAGAGGCTGTAGTATAAAGAATGTTAACTCAACAATAGAAAATATAGTAAAATATCAAAACTTCTATCTCTCTGCTGCCTCTATCTCTTTCATCTGTCTCTCTGTCTGTCTGTTTCTTTCACTCCCATCTCAGTCTGTCTCTGTTAGTCTCTCTCTCTATCTCTTTCTGTCTCTCTCTCTATCCTATCTTCAACAAATTGTCCACAGTTCCTCTGTGGAATGACCTCTTGACAATTGTTTTCCAAAGAGTATTACTATGGATCTTGTGTATAAACCTTTGCTTGAAACAACTTATACTGGTTAGGATTTTATACATTCATTTAAGTACAAATCTTTTAAAAACCTTCATAAAAGCCTTATTTTCTAGAATCAATGGGACAAACATTTTACAACCATTCAAAATACTTTGCAGATTTGAAATGTGGCAACATTAACACATTATCAGCAAAGAGCAAAGAATTTTTTTAAAATAATTATATGAGAGACTATTGTGTTGACCTTAATCTTTTATCAATTTGGTAAAATAAATGTGAATAGTAGGCTATGTGGTAATTGCAAAGATAATCACATTCAAACATCCTCAGACAGATAAACTTTTGGAATAAACTGATTTCAAAACTAAAACAGCAAACATTAGACTGTTGTCTTTTCACAATTCTGACAGATGCACTGACCTTTGTTTACTAACATACATATGAATATTAAGGTCATGGAATATATCCTGGTAAGCATATTTTCAGCATTTCCATGTAGATTGTTGGATAGATTTATTCAAGAACATTTAGCAAACCTATAAATATTTTCATACTTTGGGCACAATGCAGTGACCTGTGACCTACTTACTGACCTATAAATGACAAGTAGGTCATTTGGAAACTATCTATGACCTACTTACCGACCTAACAATGACAAGTAGGTCATTTGGAAACTATCTATGACCTACTTACCAACCTAACAATGACAAGTAGGTCATTTGGAAACTATCTATGACCTACTTACCGACCTAAAAATGACAAGTAGGTCATTTGGAAACTATCTAGACACACAAATCTCCTCCATGTCAAGGTAAAACTGTTTGATAGATTCATTAAAGAACGAAAAAGAAAACATTTGGCAACGATACTATCAACGAGTTTTTATATTTCTGACACCCTGTGGACAGGTGTTTTATATATTTGTACACCACCTACAGTTAAAGTGAGTTACTCTTGTACTCAGCTCACTTCCAATTACCAATTACCACCATTGCATGAAAGAACTCAATTCCCAGAACTGTTCCAGGAGTTAAAACAAGTATGATTACAGTCCTGCTGGTTGTCAGCTACATACCACATCCCCATCTCCCTCATGTATCTACACCAGGATCCAGTGGAGTATGGCGTAAACATCCAACAGGTGAGAAAACATTTCAATGTGGCAATCATGGCTGATTATTGTTAATCTGTTCTGTTCAGTTAACCTACATTTCAAGACAACTTGAGAGCACTCTATTAGAGATAATTGATTCTCCAACAGGTACCACAGGCCCAGGCAGATTTTCACTGAAAAGTTCTGGTACCTGCTACGAAACAGAATAGAATAAATATTGTATTTCAATTTTAGCAAACCAGGCTTAACCCTTTATCTTATCAAATACATCAAGTTGGAGAGAAAAAAAAGCCTTGGTAATATGAATATATTTGTTTAAGTATCAATATAAAAAATTGATTTTACTGAAATCCTAGAGGGATATTGACAAGGGAAAAAAAATCATCTCATGTCATCACTGAAATATGGAGATAAGTGTAATCAAATCAAATTATATGATCAAGTTGTGTTCCCTGGGGAAATGCTTTTTTCCTGTCTGAACTCCAATCATACCTACTCTGTGGTTAAGACTCGGAGACAGACCTCGTAGATTAGTGTAGGCATCTCACAACATTGCCTTTCAATAATAGTAACCATGTTTCTATTTTGCAGCAAGCAAAATGTGTTCATTTTTAAAGGTCATTTCCTTGTTCATTTTATTATTGTCTGTCATATTAGTTTTGAAGTGATTAAGTTGGAATCACCAGTGTTTCAAGTGTTCTGTACTTGAGGTCAAAATTGGCTGCTTTATTATAAACGTCCACCTCCTTCTATATAGGAAACAATGACAGGAAGTGAGAGTGGAGTGTGATATTTAGATGGTAGGGTGGTGGTATCTGACCTTTCAATATTAAAATCCTTTTAAAAGTTACTCGGCTGACCGAATGTTTAGACTGTGGTTAGAATGAATCATGCCAAGTGTCATATGCCAGACATTTGGCCAGTGAACGGACTCTAAACCTGTGCTGTGACAAACATTGGGGTGATCATTGCCAGACATTTGGCCAGTAAACAGACTCTAGGCCTGTACTGTGACCAACCAACATAGGGGTCATCACTGCCAAACATTTGGCCAGTAAACGGACTCTAGACCTGTGCTGTGACCAACATAGGGGTCATCACATACATAGACTCTACAGTGCTGAGTTGTAATTGTGAGCTGTTCCATATCCTTAGCCAGTGGAACATTTCATGTTATGTTTAAGGGACCTTATACAGGGTAACATTTTCCAGCGGCAAGCAGCTAGTGAACAGGCCAGCTAATCTGGGTATACACTGTAGGCAATTCCAATCCAATGTAACATATGGTGAAAAGTTGTGGTCTTATGATCTTGATATGTTACAGGAAGGATGTTAACCTCCAGGTCATTGACTGAATTTTCTGTGAGTGTTGAATTGTTCTGTAAAGCACTGGTCAATATTTAGCACTGGTCAACATTATTTCTATAAGCAACACTATTACAGCAATTTCAGAAATGCACTAGATTTTAATGGCTCAAAAAGCCCTGAAGAATTAATAACTCTTTCATACATATTAATACTTCTTCTATACACAGATTTCTGATAGAAGCATTTAGTTTTGAATTGTTTTCTGGAATCTCATACCCCTGTTGGCAGTCTATTGACTAAAGATTCCATCAGGGAGAGTCAACTGGCAGATCACATTTATCAGAAAGGAAAAAAATTCAATTGACTAGAGACAAAGAACGGATTCACACCATTTTGAAATGGGAGAAATTTTTGATACAGGGGAGAAAATAGCATAAAACTACAGCAATTTGAGTCAACTTCATCTCACACCCATAAGAATTTGAGTATTTTATTAAACCAAACTCTTTAATTCTAATTGTGAACTTTTCTTTTTTCCAACAACAGATCAGTCTATATTTTAATATGTACTAAAAGGCGGGGAATCAATAATTCTATTCATGCACAATTTAGAGTAAATGCGGGCGATTTGCGATTCTTTATAATAATGAAAGCCTTCAATCAGTACCATTTTTTTTGCTGAAAATGGTGTAGTTTGGTCTGGAAAGAAAAAAAAACCTTGACAACACAAATGAGTACAGTTCATAAACTGTTGGCGTTTTCACTTTTTTAATTTTCTGACCTAACTACACCATTTTAGCAACAAATGGTACGGATGGAAAGCTTTCATTGGCACACATATTCCATGCACAACATTGTTTTAGAAAACGAAAGGATATATTCAAGAAATTATCTTTTTGGTCATGAATCACATGCACCTGCTCTAAAATATTTGTGAATAGGATGACTGTATTCCCACCATGTATTAGTTTGATGGAAATTTAACAATGTAGTATTCATTATTAATTCTAAAGTCTAAAATTTTCGGATTCATACAATATATTGAAAGCTTTTTAGCATGGGGTCCCAGATGTGTGGCAGGTTGTAATAGGCTGTGTCCCTGATCAAAGTCCATTTCAAGACCCCCATAAAGATCGCCGAGTTCAAATTAATCATATTCATGGTATAAAATTCTCACTTGGTCAAGTGTGACAGCTCGTCCTGGGCTGTTAACATCAGCAAAACATGTAACTTCTGACATGTGTGGTTTTACACATATTTTAGTATACATCAAATATATACAAAAGTACAAACTTTAAAACGATTAAAACAAAAGACGTATTTCCGTCTTACATACTTTTTCTCTGATATATTTAATCTCAGTTGTCTGTGCTCTAACCACTTTGTTTTCATTGTATATGAACAAAACTTCCAAAAGGTAAGCTTTAATAATTTCGTGTACTTAAAATGGACATATTAAGACCTAGAAATATCAAAATTACATTTTTTATACCAAGAATTTTCATGTGACCAACTTTTCTACTGACAAACAGACCTTAATCAAAATGGCTTCTATATTTGATCTGTGTCTAAATTGTCTGTGACTTTCAGTTTTTATCTTTCCGGCATTCCATATGTGTTTATGTGTCCCGGTAGCACAAAATAAATTAAATCGGAAGCATAATGCATTAATCAATTAAATCGGTAGCAGAGTGCATTAATCAATTAAATCCACGTTCAGACAATACTGTATGTATGTGTGCAATCAACCTTGACTAAATCTTGTGGATTCTGACTAAACAATGCAAGAGGTTATTGGGAGTCAGAAGAGTTTTCTTCAACAGCAAAATCAATACAATGATTTCTGCTGGGGTTGGGGGTATGCATCAATAAACACTGTGTAGCATACACAAAGGCCTGATCAGCTGGTTCTAGTGCCTGAGCTATTAGTGCTGGAGTGATGTCCTACAGGCAGCTGGTATATCGGTGCCGAGTGCAGTTGACAAATGCACTCCAATTGGAATAGATATTGCATTAGAGACTGATGATACAGAAGGATTTTATGAGACCATTATCAATACAAGAATAATCAATCAAATGTACAGGATGTGAAAAAAGGAAAGAAACAAAACAGCATTTATAGGAAAATGTTATCAGGGAGAAGATTGAACACTTTGTGAGTATATGATATAGTTTTACAGATATGGGTACAAGGAAGCTACTGTGTGTGTATACAGTAATAAAGGATTACCGGGTATCACATTTTTCCTCAGGTTAAATTTCATTCTTCAAAAATATTTTTTTTTTTTTTTACACAAGAAATAACCAGATAACAGAAAAAAATTCTCAACAAGGAAACTTTTTCATTCAACCCAGTATTAATAATCAAATAAGGAAAATTTGTTGTGTCAAAAAAGGATAATTTCTAAAGAAGGTAAAAACAAATCTGTTCAATTACAAAATTGCTTTTAAAATCATGGTAACTTGATTTCTTCTGAAGAGGGCTATGATGGCCCTGAAACGCCCACCTGGGAAAGATGCCAAATTCAAGAAAACAAAAGTAGTAAAATTCCCTAAAGCTGTTCGTTTCCACATAAGGAGCCAGTAAATATGACATTTCTGAAACTCCAATTAGTTAATAATCTAATTAAAAATGTTTTTGTTTACTCATGACTAACTGCTGTTAAGATACTAATAATAAATCATCCCTTTACACTTGAACTTCAATAGTCTATTTCACAGAGAGGCAATTTGTGTGTGAATTATTGTTGCATTCATCTCGGCACCGGCTGTAAATATTGCGCAGTCAGATCCCATCACTGTCCAATGGCTTGACTGTTGTAGGTGGTATATACAGTTTGTGCAAGAGAGAGCTAGCTGCACAGCATGTAAATATGCAGTTTGTGCAAGAGAGAGCTAGCTGCACAGCATGTAAATATGCAGTTTGTGCAAGAGGGAGCTAGCTGCACAGCATGTAAATATGCAGTTTGTGCAAGAGAGAGCTAGCTGCACAGCATGTAAATATGCAGTTTGTGGAAGAGGGAGCTAGCTGCACAGCATGTAAATATGCAGTTTGTGCAAGAGGGAATATGCAAATATGCAGCTGTCCAGTGCCTCTAAACCAAACAAGAATGTTTGAAGACCAAAATGACACCGCCTGGTTAGCTCAAGTGGTAGAACATCTGCTTCTGGTGCGGGAGGTTGAAGGTTAGTTCCCTGGCCAGGTCAAACCAAAGATTTAAGATTGTTAGTAATGGCTTTCCTTCCTTGGCACTCAGGATTTAGGGTTAGCATTACGACTGTTTGTCAACCAGTTGGTATCAGGATAAATTGACTGGAAAGAACCAAAGATCTCTACAGAAGAGATTTCTGAATCCGCTTCCCTCTCTCTGGGATGTCCATTAGCCCTAGTTTGCAAAAAGTGACGTAAATGAAACAACCAAACAAACAAAACCAAAAACAAAATCCTACCTCCACCATCCCCAATCCAATCTACTCACACTCGTTCTTTATGTTTTTCTCTTGTCTAAACAAAGCGATTGACTTTGACAGTTTTGTAGCTGTTCAACAAATACTAGCACAAGGAAACATCATCATTTGGCAAACATAACCTGATATCTTCTGCCAAATAAAGAGATATAAATACATCCAAGTAAAGTATAGGGTATTTATAGAATATATAGCAAACAAAATATATAATGGATTATCAGGAAACTAAATTTGGAAAGGAGGAAACAATCTGTAAAAGTGAACAAGATAGGATTAAGTGTACACATGCTATATTCTAATTAATACAGGGGCAGTGAGGAAAAAACTTAGATATTTTATCATTTTGAACTCTTTTTTTTTCACATGTCTCTCTTCGCTTATCTGTGATAGACTAGCATTTAAAAGTGTACTCTTGTGTGTCTTTGGGGTGGAGTGTGTTAAATGTCTGCAACGATGAGAGGCAGGACTAGATCACTTTGAAAGGTGAGATAAATTATTTCAAATTAGAGTCTAGCAGCAATAAATATGTCATTGAATTCTGTGCATGACCTTGACCCATGTTCTATGACCTAGATAGGGAATGCTGCACTTTCCATCACGAATGACTAAATTCAAGCTAATGATCATAATAGTCTGGAGTCTGAGACAAGCAAACTCAAATAATTCCACATAAGATTAGGTATTGTTCATTAAAATGTGGGTTTCTGAAAAAGTGACATAATCTCTCTTACTGCTCAAAAGTACATAACACTATGACATAATATTATCAACATAAATTTTGTCAAATTCTTGTGAAGAATCAATCTCATATGAGTATGAATCATAGTTAGACTGCAACTCATTGTACATGAAAAGAGTCACACCAGCCCTTTAATACATAAATATTTCATACATAGACAAAAGTGTCATTTACAGTCTTCAAGATTCTAGCTAGGTCTACATTTTTTTGAAATGTCTACTTTAGCTTGCAGCCATATCTTTGCTAATATTTTAATTTGAGCACTTCCATTTGTTCCAGCTAACCAGTGTATTTTATATTTTAGGGAAATGTTTTAGTGACAAAATTTTCTTTTCAGTGGCTAACTAGATGTTAATTGCCGACTTACAACCTGATCATTGGGGCAGATATGTAAATAGGGACAAGATATGTAAAGCACCTTTGAAAAGGGTGCTATAGAAATATAGTAAAGGTCAATAGAAATGTAGTAAAAGAAACCCAAAAAAACTAGTGTGGACCCTGTCAAATGATTCCTGTTTGAACCATTTCACCGGAGTCTTCACTAATTGCAAATCACAATCTTCTTGTTTGGCACATATTGTGAGTCAGAGTGCCAAGAGATAGGTAAAAACATGACAATCTTATTCAGCAGCACATGTCATACAGAAGTGTATGAGCAATAACCACATCCTATAAATTCTCTAGTCACTCCATTATCCTTGTCAGCTTGTAATCACTGACCTCTACAACCTCTCCATAAGCCAGTCTTGGTCAGGCCCTATAATGTCACCCAGTTGTGGTAATACATCATTTCAATAGATCCAACAACTCATCCAGATTTGTCCGATAAATCACACTTCAAGCAAATGGGACCGCCCGGTTAGCTCAAGTGTTAGAGCATCCGCTTTCGGTGCAGAAGGCTGCGGGTTCGATCCCCGGCCGGGTCATACCAAAGACTTTAAAAAAATGGTAGTAATGGCTTCCCTCCTTGACG
>JAULCC010621113.1:0-17356 GCA_032358795.1 Nuttallia obscurata
CCTTTACTTCCATGTTGTCAAAAATATCCTTTTCACCACCCACTGAAATAGAAATTGGATACAATTGTTTGATAAAACAATTTTTTCTCTCAATATTAGTAAACCCTATAACATAAACCCTAAACCTGGTGAGATACAGTTCTCATGCTGCATGCACTGAAGCCATCCGGACAAATTAATATTATTCTTCATGAGCAACCATAAACAACTGACGGATAAAACTGAGGACAGAGGAAATTCTGTTTTAATGAACGTTTGTCCAAAGTTAATCTAAATAGACTTATCTTGATTTTACTTGCTGCGCAGGAAAGAAAAAAATATTTATAAATAAGGATAGAAAATGGCTAGAAAAATCCCTAATTCTACTTTGAGCACTATGTACACAAAGTCTTGTGGATCCCTCCTAGGCGATCAATTTATGCTTGGCTGTCAACTAATCCCACATATGCCTCTCTCCACCCAGGTGCCTAGCTGGGTACCTAATGTGCCCAGAATAATGCAATCTGCGCCATGTGTTAATGGCTGACGAACCTGAAGATCGGGGCAAAATATGTAAAACACATTGGAGCGCATGTCTTATATGAAAAAGAGTGCTTTATAAATGTGGTAAAAACATCTGTTTCTATCAGTCTAATTAACAGAACGTGGTGTTTTATAAAGGACTACAATGTTTGCACAATAAGAAAATGTCTGAGAATTACACATATTTAAATAATTTTATCACATAAAACTAACTCTGACTGTGTATATAAACCCATCTATTAAACATCATAATACACTAGTGTATTATCAATATTTGCATTACGGTTCTATGAAGTTCGTCAAAACGCCTGACTAAACTGGAAATAAGAATGATGCCGTTAAAATAAACATCGATAAAGAACAAGGATGTTAACATTGAGATATTTGAGTATTCATTGACATATTTTTCCATTAAGAATCTTACATTCGTGTGAATTATCATTGTCAGAAAACTTGTTGACTAAACATGAAATGACGTTAATAAAGGCTCGGGTCATATTATTTTAGACAACTCGTTTACTGGCAAAGATAGTAAATAAACACGAATGTATTATGAACCTCTATCTAATACCAAGCAAGGTTTTTAAACATTCAGCAGATTAAATATTTAGGCAATCAATACCTAATTTAAAGGCTTTATTTTTTATAGCAGACTTATGTTAGTGTTCAGAAATTTAATTTTTCCAAGAACATAATCCTGAAAAGGTTTTTTATTACTATATAAAATAAGTTCCTCTAGTCTATCTTATTGGGGAGGAAAGTTATTAGGATGAACCATTTTAAGATGCTATGATGAATATATAGTTATGGTCACTGACCTGCAATCTCTCAGCCCCTCAACGCTGTGGGTTCGATCCCCGGTCTGGGCACTTAGGATTTTTCAAGTGAGGAAGCCTTTCAGCTGGCTTGCGGTAGGTCGGTGGTTCATCCCGGGAGCATTCTGTACCTGAAAAAGTGTATAGAGGTCCCCCGGGTTCTTCCTCCACCTGTAATGAGCTGGGCGTCGTGATAAGAGTGAAATACTGTTAAAGCGACGTTGAATTCCTAATTAAAAAAACAAAACAAACACTATTTTATTCAGGAATGAAAGTTATTAGCATGAACGATTTTAAGATGTTAAGTTATATAATCTACCTGGATTTGCATTCCGGAATGCTTTTTCCAGGTGTCTGCGTTCATGTTGAAGCCATTCTACCAACCATTTTTCCATGGATTTCTTGTCTGTGTTTGAGATTCGTCGTACCTGACCGAACTGTCGTTGAATGAAGGCACTAGTACGGGCCTTTATGTCATAGTCAAGATGAGTGAAGCTGGATGGGGCCCTTGGTGTAAAGGCTTAAAGTATATCAACATATTATGTACTTACTACATATCGAGAATAACAAAATATAGCTATCAAAGTAGTATGAGTTTGCAAGAGAATAGTCCAGTGTTTGAAATTGGCAAAAACTATTTTTAAATATTGAATTTGCTTAACATTATTCATTTTTTGAAATTGCCAGCAGTTGGCTAAAATGTTTGATATGAGAGCATTCATTTAAGTTTTTTTAGAATATTTAATCAAAACAGTTAGCTAGTAATTATGCGGTTCTAGATTTTTTGAGAATTGCATTGAAAAGTTTTAAAATGTTTTGATTTTAGCCCTTTTGCTGCTCATGGGATGAGTATACCCGTCACCACTATTATTTGCCTATAAATCGCGAAGAATCGTTGAAATTTCATTTTCCCCCGAAACTTTGTAGCGTAATGCCAACTGTCAATGAGCAGGGTCTACATCATGTGTATATGGGTTAGGTAATAAACACCAGGTGTTGTGACCACAAATACCTATAATATAGTCGGAATGACTTGCTAGTATCACACTGGTCAACTATGCAAGGTACAACAATTAATCTTCATAATAAAACTGTCATGGGTAGATACACATAAGTGAATTAATCACCGCCACTTGCAGTCATTTTTGTAAGGCCGGATAATAAGTCAACTTATTAAACCTACTAAAGGTTGATTCTTCCAAGTGAATAAAATATCGTACTTATTGGAATTCAATACATTTAGGGTCATGCACGGGGACATAGACACAGAAATTTGGGTCACAAGTAGAGTCCATTGTCAAAAGGGTAGTTCTCAGGCCATATTGTCAATCCTTATCTTTGTTCCTGTTTGCTAGGACAGTCACCTCGTTCATCTGTTATTTGATGCATTTTGTTGTTAATATGGGGAGTTCTTCATTGGGCAGTATATAGGTAAAGCTTTCAGGCCACTTTGAGAATATTTGCAAATTTTGCCTGGACTTTACTATGGCTATATCTATCGGCTACCTCGGATATCTTCTCTTGTAACTTCGACGATGGCTGTACATACAACTGGTTTAGTGCATACCTAAATACAGTAGAGGAGGGTTTAAGGGTCTCTCTGTTCCAGTGTTGCAACTGACCGTCACTTCTTTGAAAATCTTCAACAATTCTCTAGGCAAATATGCTGACATTTATATATAGATCCCTGGAAGTGGAGGGGCTTATGCTCCACCAAAAAAACTGGTCTTAATGAAATTGCAACACATTTTTGCTATGCATCAAGGGATTTTGAAGTTTGGTCGCCCATTGTGTCAGCCTAATGTTGGCTTTGAGAATAATTACAGACCAAAAACCAAAATCAAAATCAGAATCAAGAATCTGAGATTAATATCGCAATATTGGGTCTCTTAAAATGTGTCTACACTACTATAAATACGAGGAACACAATAACAAACTTAAAACACGTTTTACTAGCACAAAACAGTCATCATTGTTGACATTCTGAACACTATTGAACCAAACCGGGCCCCCTCATATATAATTGGAAGTTGCTTAACTACACATTTTATGCAAACATGCCAGTGACATCGAACAAATGGTGGTACACATTGAACAGTTCACATTAATTAAATCACATCGCAAGGTGTACTCTGTTATTTAGCCATTTATTGAGAGCATTAGATATACCTTCCGAGCTGCGAACTATATCTTAGATTACTATGATCATAAAATAAGAAATTGATACATTGATCTATTGATTACAAATAGTGGATGGAATTTGATGTTGTAAACTACACGTATTCAGCGACAGTTTTTAATCATAATTATGCGCACATGCACTAAACAACGTGATATTAACATGTTTTGAGTTGTATTATGGCTTTAAGCATTCGCATGACCTTGTTCTCATATATCTAATTATATAAGTCATGAGAAAGGGTCAGTACTCAAGTATGTGTCATAAAATTGGACTTAGTGTTAATAGTTTCATAACTTTACCAACCATTTTCTTCCTCCTTCCTTGCTAGGGCAACCTGTTGCTTCTCCTGTTGTAAGCGTTCAGCCTCTGTAACCAAGGACTCCTGTATTAATCTTTCCAGCCAATCATATTGTTCGTGTAAGATCTCCATAAAACTTGAGAAAGCATCCGGTCCTCTCTTTGGTAGCAACTCTAGTATTTTGTAGATTTGCTCACTAGGTGTTCTACAGGCCTGATAATAAAACAAGTTTAAATGGGGTTTCGTTTTATCTAACGTTTTGGTTCTCATACTTCATGAAACCAAGCTTGCACAATCGTTTCCTCACAAGAAAGGAATAGTTAAAAAGACGGTGAACAAATCTGTAAGTCTAAAATTATGTAATATATAAGTTTGCACCACTACGCATGCAACAGATCACATGTCTGTCATTATCTCTGAAATCTAGCAAAAGTTGAAAGTAATGAAGTTCAAACAGAAGTTATCGACAGGAATGTGATGTTTTCCTTCAAATTGTCAACTGAATCAGAAAATGGCTTGTTAGATGGATAAATGAAAAGTAATGAATTTGACCTGGTTCTACACTCAACAGTTTCTCATAAAAATCATTTAAAGCATTAATAAAATGTTGACATATAGAAAAAACATGTAAAACATGAGCGCTTGGTGGTTTGGAAATAGTTGCCAAAAGTGGGGGTAGCCGTTTTCCTCCCTAAAAGAGTAAAATGACTGCCTACTCTACTTGTGACGTTATAGCCATTGATCTCTCTATAGCAATCACACCATAAGTATGACCTTTTAAACCAAGCATTGAGGGTAGGGGCCTTTTAAACAATGCATTAACGATAGGGACCCTTTAATTAACGTATTGAGGGTAGGGGTAATGGAAGACATTGCAAGTGCAGTACCTACCCGTATGAGTTCAACCATTTCTTGATCAAATATTTTTCTCTGGTACGTGGCTCCGATCAGCGTCTCTGAGGCAATCATGTCACGGACCATGTCAGCTGAATGTTTGGTCAGCACTGCTCTGTGTAACTCATTCATTGTATAAACTTGGTTTGTCCTTCTTTTCACATTAATGAAAAATATCAATTTGTTTGTTATGATATTGTTCTAATTCATAGAAACATTTAAATGTTTTTAATATGACACTTGTAACATTTTCTAAATCTTGAACTTTTTTTTCAAATCCTCACATTTTTACTTCTTTTCAAAGTTTTTCACCATTCACCAAATCAAAAATGTTTTGCTTTCGCCTCTGCTTGTCGTTTCCAAAGACAACTGTCAAATTTAAACCAGTTTAATCCTTTTTTATCTAATAAAACATACATTTAAACATGCCATTTTATCAAATGAAGCCAATGTTGCAATCTCCTTGTTTCTTTCCGTGGTTTAAGACTGATTGGTAATACCTATAGTTGACTCTTTGAAACAATTAGTCATTGCTGTAACATAAGACCATGTGTGACATTAATACGTCAGCGTTGCCATTAGAAAGTTCTACTTGACAGCTAGAGCTATTGTCTTGGGTAAAAAGTTAAACTTAAATAAAGCAAAGAACGACCACCTGCACTCAACTGTATAAACATAGGTTAAAGTTTCGGTTAGCACAAACTAGTGGTTGACATTCTGTTTAGTATTGTATAAACGTCTAGTTAAAGTATATCACAATAAGTTCTAACGGACATTGATTGAGTTCGGTTTTACGGCACCGCAACACTATATAGGTTATGTAGCGCCATTTAGGAAAAACATTGTTGGATCCACATCTCATTCACATCGAGATAAAAATATAGGGTATGGATCCAACAACTTTCTACCTGCTGGAGAATCAGAGATGGAGAAACTCCAGATTCACATTCAAACCCTGTTAGTCGCCTCTTACGATCATGTCAGGGTTAAGTAGTGGTCCAAATTCTTGTGCTACTTAAGCACGCCCAAGGCCCACACGGGGCTCTAACGGACAATTTTCTTTTAAATTTTACACATATCAAGATCATTTTTTTTTTCAAATAAAAAACATGAAAAATAGTATGGGCCAATAGGCTTGTTCTGGGGTTATAGTCCATTGTGACCCCACCATAAGGCCCTATTAGGCAAATGTTTACTAAACTGAGAATATCATGTAAAATTTGTGCATAACTATTATATTTTATACACTATTTTAATCGGAACATATTGCAGTAATAAACTGTTGTAAAGCACCAAATCTGTTTGAATTTATGGCTTTAAGAAAACAATATTATGTTACTCTTGACACAATCCATGAAAAAGGGAGACAATCTGACCCATAATTGGAAAAAAACCCAAAAAACCCAACCATATCTTTTTATTGTATGGACATTTATTTAAAACTTCATAAACATTTATTTATACTGTATACAAAACTTAACAATATGAAAAGAAAAAAGAGGGATATCCAGGATATTTGTTCGCTTTACATCAAACATCGAAGGGGGCCTCCGTGGCCGAGTGGTTATAGTCGTTGACTTGCAATCTCTCAGCCCCTCACCGCTCTGGGTTCGAATCCCGGTCTGGGCACTTCGGATTTTTCAAATGAGGAAGCCTTCCAGCTGGCTTGCGGTAGGTAGGTTTTTCTACCCGGGTGCACTCTGTGCCTGAAATAGTGAACAGAGGTCCCCCGGGTTCTTCCTCCACCTGTAATGAGCTGGACGTCGCGATAGGATTGAAATACTGTTAAAGCGACGTTACATTCCAAAACAAAACAAAAAAAAATACATCGAAAAGAATCCGGAAAAAATGTTGTATTTTTTTGCTTTTCAGCAAGCGAACCTCTATAATATTCTACTTACTAAGACCCTCTTATAAGATGAGATAGATTTCTGGCTGTGAAAGAAATGTACACCCATCCCATCAGCTCATTTTAGGATCAACTTATTTTAGGATAGGTGTTTCTAGTTGTTTCTGTTACCTTATGTTATACCTTGATAAAAACAACTGAAAAATCTTAAATGCATAGTCTTTATGGAGGCTTTACTTAACTGTCCGGCAAGGAGAGAAGCTAGCTTAATAAGAATATTTTCTTTCTCTTTAATCCTATATATGTGTATGTATATCCATGTTGTGGATAGTTAGAGAAAATAAAAAATGTTTAAATTTCTAATGAACATAAAGGCTTAAGGTCACCATATATGTTTCATGAACATAACGTTCACTGTTTAGTTTTCATAAACATAGTAAATAAAGATTTTTAACACGGATGGACCCTATTTACTTTGTCAAAATGCTTTGGGAGCAGTTTTTTTACCTTTGAAAATCGGTTAATCAGGCTTTCAAGTACTATTTGGCAAAAAATTAGGGCTGAAATTAGGGACCTTTTTGCAAAAAATTAGGGCTTCTTTTGACAAAAAAGGCCTAAATTAGGAATGTTTAGGATACATTTATGAACGAAAATTAGGGACTCTTTAATATGTTTGTTTGTTTATTTGGAACTTAACGTCGCTGTAACAGTATTTCAGTCTATCGCAACGTCCAGCTCATTACAGGTGGAGGAAGACCCCGGGGATCCATGTGCACTATTGCGCACCCGAGTAGAACCACCGACCTACCACAAGCCAGCTGGAAGGCTTCTCTTTGATATGAAATGTTGATATTTACTTTTGAAATATTATAAAGAACATTTGCTACAACCTTACAAACATTTGATACATATACTTCTTTCTAAACAAGAGCACCATGATGGTCCTGAATATTTCTATTTACAAAATTACTTTCTGTAATTCATGTTACCCTTTGAACAATCTTGATTGATAACCAGTGTTTTGATGACACAGACACTATATTAGCTCTAGCATGTATAGATGGTTTCAGATATGTAGACATTATAGGTTTGTTCGATCTATATAAGTCTATGCAAAATAAGACAACCATGGGTCATAGCCAAACTTGACCATGGTGTCACTATTTCAACAAAATTGTAGAGTACCTATTTATCATGCTGCAACAAAAATCTAAAGCTTTGGTCTGTATGATTTCAGAGGAGAAGACATTTTAAGTTTTCATTTTATTAATCTTTGTAAAATATAAGACCTCCCAAGGGAAGGGCTAACTTTGAAGACTATGTCATTATTTTAACAAACTTGGTAAAGGATCTTTGTATGATGTTACACAGAAAATATCTAAGCTCTAGTCTGTATGGTTTCCGAGGAGAAGATTCTTGGAAAACAAATTCACCATTTGTCTATATAAAAATAAGATCAATGTAACAAAAAATAAAAATGCCATGACCAATTCTCAAAATTCACTGAAAAACCCCCAAAAAGTCACAGTAAGCATATGCAGCAAAAATCATGTAGAAGGGCACTAGACGTATTTTTGATCCAAATTTGAAAGACCTAACACAACAATATATTTAGATATAGAAAACAACAAGCAAACTTTAAAGTTGGAGCTAATTGTGAATCAAAATCTACCAAGAAACACTTAAATCATGTTTTCAGCCTAAAAATTATTTAGCATGAATCATGTCTGTGCACAATCTAAAATCAACTTACCGGTAATAGAAAAAAATATGTTATGATAAATGTTTTCAAAGTCCACAAAAAAAACCACAAAAAAATAATAGTTTTATCCCCAAAAAATGGTCACAATCAGAATATTTATCATAAACTATGCAGAAGGTTACTAGATGCATCTTTAACTCTTATCTGAAATCCCTCGGACAACCTCTTATTTAGAAAGTAAAAAAAAATAACGTTGGAGCTAAACGCAGATCTATGTTTCACGCCGCTGCCATCACTACCAGAAAAGTAACACCTTAGTCTGGCTTTTGCTCATTTGTCCCGGCAAGACAATACTCATCGGACGTGGACCATCTCTGACCCTGTGGTCACCATTTGAACAAATTAGGTAGAGCACCTATATATGATGTAACATACAGTATATATAAACTCTAATTTAAAGTTAAGATATATGAACTATACCTTTTCTCAATTTACCAGACATTCCAAACATTTTAATTTAAAACTCCACATAAACTGTATCAAACTTAAAAGTAAAATGCTTGAAAAGAACAAGGTTATAATAAACATCTTATTTTAAAACACTGTGATACTTTATTTAAACGTAATATAATGTAAACTTATAGATCTCCTCATGTGTACAATTGTGGATTTCAATTTGAATTTAACAGAATTATCTACCACTGTGCTAGGTATGTTTCCATGATTAGACATCAGCAGAAGATTGAATGAGTTATGAAACACCTCACACTTAAGAGTTTTTTCTCACCTGTGTGTATTATTGTGAGTTTAAAATGGTGTTGTCACATACATGTCATATTTGAACAGCAGTTCTTCTGCTTGCTCTTTTCTATAAACTTTAGAATAAACTTTCTCAAAACCTGGACACATGGGTGCTTGTCCTGTGTGTAAACTAAAGTTGAAATAAAGTTGCTTTCTGCTGATATGTTTTGACACACAACTCACATTTGAAGGGGCTTTCAGCTGTCCTCCTGTGGGTACTCTCATATTTGAGACTTTGAAAGTCATACATTTTGTGTATTCTGTTAAATGATATATTTGACTGAAAGCTTTCTCATTTAATCCACTTTTAATAGAATTTTCTCCTGTGTCAATTTCTTGTGCTAAAACTGATTTCCGACTCTGTTTTCTCACTGTAGGGTCTTTCTTCTGTATGTTGTCTTGTGTGTTAACGACAGTTACATTTGAAATGTCATTCTTTCGAGTGTGTATTCCCACATGTTTGACCATATTTCCCTTCAGCTTAACCATTTTCTCACAAATGTTACATTTGAAAGGTTTATCTTCTGTGTGTATCTAAAAAATGGATTTCTAAAACTGATTTCAGATAAAAAGTTTTTAAACATGTGTCACACATGAAGGGTTTTTCTCCTGTGTGTGTTCTCATGTGTGATACTACACCTGATTTATAATTAAACAATTTCTCACTAATGTCACATTTGAAGATTGTTTCTCCTGTGTGTAATAGTAAATGTTTGAAATAACATGACTTGTCATTAAAACTTTACTTACAAATGTTACATTCGAAGGTTTTTTCTTCCCTGTGTCCTTTTAAAATTGATTTTTGATTAAATGTTTTCACACATTTGGCACATTTGAAGGGTCGTTCTCCTGTGTGTATTCTCATATGATTGACTAAAGTTGAGTTCACTGAAAACGCTTTCTCACAAATGTTACATTTAAAAGGTCTTTTTCCTGTGTGTGTTCTTCTATGTCCAAATAAGGCCGAGTCCTTTAAAAAAGCTTTCTGACAAATGTCACATTTAAAGGGTCTTTCTCCTGTCTGTATTCTCATGCTTTATCACAAATGTCACATTTGAATGGTCTTTTTACTGTATGTATTCTTGTGTGTTGGACTAAAGTTGAGGCTATTGTAAAAGCTTTGTCACCAATGTCACATTTGAAGGGTCTTTCTTCTGTGTGAACTGTCATATGATCAGCTTACTTTGAGCTCTGCAACAATGCTTTGTCACAAGTGTCACAATTGAATTGCGTTTTTTTAATTTTCATGTGTCTAGCTAAACACGATTTCACTTGAGGTCACATTTGAATGGCCTGTGTCTTGTCATTCTATGTCTATGTGTCAATATGTTTATGGCCTCCCTGTTAGCTCAAGTGGTAGAGCGTCCGCTACCGGTGCGGGCGGCCGTGGGTTCGATCCCCGGCCGGAACAAACCAATTAAGAAAAATGTAGTACTGGCTTTCCCTCTGTAAACAATACGACTGGATTGTCGGTATCAGGATAAAGTGACCGACCGGGGCTCAGTTCCCATGTGTATGATCAGTGTGCACATATAAGAGCCATAGAGCTCAACATATGTTTTATACGTAAATAATAGACTGTCGCGAAATAATCGAACAATAATGCCGTTATAATATCATTTTTTTCTGCAAAAAGCATATCTTAATATTTTAACAAATGGTATTGAAATATGAGAATTTGAGAAGTTTTAGATATTAAAAACAAGTGAAGGATACCCCCGCCGGCCCAATTTGAGAGAGAGAGAGAGAGAGAGAGAGAGAGGATAAAGTTTACACTTTATATATTTTACAACGATCGGGAAACAAGTTCTTTCAACTTATTCTATCAATTCCTCTCGTTAGCCCGGATGGAGACGTTTGTAGGTCATTATTATATGAGGAAACCGGTGTACTTTGGGAAAACATGCGTGTCCCGGCGGGCGACCAATACCCTCTCACATACTAGACCCGGTCGGGTTCTCTCACATACTAGACCCGGCCGGGATTCGTACCGGGTTGCAATGGTGAGAGCGGGCGTGTAAACACTGCGCTACCCGGACACCCCAGTCAGGTATAAAGGTACACTTACAAATGAAGATACTGATTAACATATTGTACATGTACGTATCTTTGCAAACATCACAAAGGGAAGGACAAAGTGTATTACTGTTACATTGTAAGGCTTTCGAACCATTCATACTATACATGTATATGTACATGTATGTTAAAACAAAGATTTCATTCAAAATAAATCTTTACCAATTTCAACGGATTTTTCTTCTCCGCTGTTTTCTTCTATCTATTTATCGGTAACTTTGAACAGCTTTTTCCTTTTTTTTGTCAATATATTGATCCTGTGCCAGAACATTCAGTCAAAACCTCATAAATACTCCTTTTCCACGAAATAAATATCGACGACAAAGGCAATTTATTTCAGACAAGGATTGTAAACTGTTTCTGATGCATAATCATAGACCGTTGGTACATGGCGAAAACTAAAACAATGAAATTCTTTCTAGTTGTGTTAAAATTGAGGATAATGTCGACAAACTTGGGACAAAATATTCAAGCCTTTCGTAATTTTCAGACAAACACATTTCAATACTATACCTAAACGAAGTATAACGGCATGTGTAAATGGCCAATGTATCTCAATATTCCGTGGAATGACAAATTTGACAAACGTACACGTATTTATGTTGATATTTGTCCCTTTTTGACTCAGTGTCCATTGTTTGTCTTGAAAATTTCGAGAAAAGTCCGTCCCTTGATCAACTGTAATCGAGGACGCGGATTTCATATAAAAAGTCGGAGTAGCTTAAAAACCTTAATTCTTGTAGTAGACCTTAAATGAGGATTTCTGACTGATATTTACTATGGTGTACATACATAAACGAATAATGAATATACTTACTTTAAGAAATAAGAACATACCAGATATGGGTAATTCAAATGAAGAAATTGCTCCTGTCATGAATTAAACTACAATTCAGATAACAACCACTGGATAGGCTTGGCAGAACGTGACTTTGAAGGACGATGGGCTTGGAAAGACACCCATTCAACACCAACATTTACCGACTGCACTCTAGGATATTTAAATGGTAATACAATATCGAACTGCGTTGGAATGAGAAGACGTTAAATACATTCGAGTGGACAGATGAACGCTGTGGTTAAATCCCGTTTGTGAGAAACAAATAGGAAGCATATCGAAATAATGATGGTTAAAATGATGTAAATAATAAAATTTTATTTTGAATCATCGCTTTTTTGTCTAAACGACCAACCGTTAATTAGAGCTAAGTATAAACCACTGTTAATTACGCTTTGTATCACAAGTGAAATTAATTAATCAACTGTATCACATATTAGAAAATGTTAATGATTTGTCTGTTCAAAATTCACAGCAGTGCAAACAATCACAAACAGATAACTTTCGATAAGACTGAACTGGACTTATTACATTTACATTTATATTCACGTGTCACGAAATATCAAGGTGTTCAAAGGTAGAACAACCGCCCTTCCTAAAGCTACATGTTTTCCAAAGTAAAACAACCGACTCTTGATTTAGCTAAATGTGTTCCAACATACAACAACCTATCCTTCCTAAAGCTACATGTGTTCCAAGGTAGAAAAACAAAACTTTCCTAAAGCTACATGTGTTCCAAGGTAGAAAATCCGACCCTTCCTTAAGCTACATGTGTTCCACGGAAAAACAACCGACCAATCCTAAAGCTATATGTGTTCCAATGTAAAACAACCGACCCTTGCTAAAGCTGCATGTGTTCAAAGGTAAAACAACCGACCCTTCCTAAAGTGTGCTTTTGATACTTTAATGCGAAAAAGTGAGTCAAAAATTCAAAACTTCCTGCATTTTCATTGGCTCAGATAGTCGACTTATCTATAAACTAAGGAACAACGTAAACGTAAAACTGGATCCAAAGATTCATTTAACGTAATGACATTTACCAACGATTATGTGACCCCGCGTGTGTTTTTATAAAAAGTTAATAAGTTGATTGGTCTTTATTTTCAATTCCACTGAATTTGATTGGAGTGAAAATGATTACTACATGTACTTAAATTCAATAACACTTTCAAATAATTGTCATACACCTTTAAAATGTTATCTTCCAAATCCAATTAAATACAATAGTTTAAAAAATTACAATCACTACTGTAACTTGTTTACTTAACTTTACCAAAAACTTTACCTTAAAAGAGTTTTCTTCCTTTCTATTGATCGTTCCTAAAGCAAATGATGCTTGCATTGTCACCTCGATCATGATTGTTTAAAGCTTATATTTGCTTTAAAGTCACATTTTTTGGTCGACGACCCTTCTGCTGTTTCAGCGTGCATGTATTAATACATTAGTTAGTACGAAACGATAGTTTGAATGTAAAAATTAAATTGTAACATCCACCTTTACATATCAGTATACATTCTTTCATGCTAGTTTATGGGGATGTATTGTCAGTTTATTAATTACATGAATGTCAGTAATGTAGTTGTGTAGACATCGTAAACTGTATATTTGGTTTGTTTATTGAATTACCGTGTTTTGTATTAAATTCTTCATGTGACATAGATCCAAAGTTGCCATTATGATTGTTCAAAAAATAACCTTTAGCCTGCTAAGGGCGACGTTATAGGATTTGCAAACAGCTTGGAGTTTTAAAATAGTGACTACTATGAAAAATAATATATGTAAACATTATTTAGGTAAATGGGTGTTGCAGTGAACCGTATGACATATATATATATATATATATATATATATAGTTTACCACGTGTTTTGTTGCACACAATTAAATGCAATGCTTTGAATACTTTAAACAATCTATGTTACCATTTAAGTTCTTATTTCACTTAAAAAATCTATACTTATTTGAAAGAGTTGCACGTTTGAATATTACTGGCATTCTATTTGTTATAAAATACTTCATTAGTAGAATGATTGCGTTTGGAATTATCGCGTAAATGGAAGTACATTACAAAATGCTTTACCATATTAAGGTACAATGTATCTATCGTGCATGGGCTGGTTTGATTTGTTATAGGTTGTAAAACAAAACAAAAATAAGAAGACATGAAAATTTGACATAAAAACGACCAAACAACCGAATTCCCCAAATAAAAGCAGGTCACTTCAATTAGTATATAATTATTTATGCGGTTAAATGTAATCAGTTAGTACTGGAAACTCCTGTACTTAAAAATGGCACGCTAAATTTCAATACCATTATTAAGAGTTTCGGCTAGCAACGTGGTTCAGTGGTTTTACTCGAAGACTTATAGTTGTGGGATCAGATACTGCTTGTTGCTTACAGTCTTTCATCAGAGGACGCTATCGAGTTCACTTGCGGGAGATCGGTCTTCCACGAGGGATACTGGAGATCTTTCTTCACCATGAATAGTTCGGAAAGTTTGTAGCCACACTGCTTGACGTGTGTCAGTGTGACTTTAAACTCAATAAAATAATACAAACAAACTTTGACTGTTGGATCTAATGTGGACTTGAATACAAAATAAGACTGTTTCTGATTGCAAACGCTTTATTGGAACGCAGTACAAGTAGGCTTAAAAGTCAACATCATAGGACTATCTATCACACCCATAGCTGAGTCAAGATGTTTAGAGGGTTTTCTTGTTCCATAGTTAACTCTTCATTATGCTATTAGTAAATTGCACTGCTGAAACTATTGGATATGTGATGCACATCATGTATTTCACTACATCATTCGGCGCAAGAATGTTTTTTAAAGGTTAATTCATGACCATACAAGGCACATGCATTGATAATCTTCGGTTTGACAAAATATGCAATGATACTTTGCCCAGTTGCATATCGTTCAACCACATAAACTTATAGAAATAATATAAAAAAAACATTTTGCCCCGGTTAAATGACATATTTCGATGGGAATAATCTTCATCATTATATTAACAGTTCCATGAACAGTTAAATTACTTTTTAACGTACTTGAAACACTATTTAAAACTTACCTAATGTACATACACGTCTACCAACTACACTCTTATGTATACAATCTACATTCTTCAGCATAATTAATTATTGTCGTAGATGATTTTACAATTTCTGATACAGGCAATACACTATAAGTCGAATGCACATCAGTTTTATATCAACTAGAACCATCAAAGCTTCAAGCAAGAATACGCAAAGAGTGAATATGATAATGATTTTCAATATAAAATACATGTATATATTAAGTAATACGTTTTTTAAAAGACACACAGATTATGACATTGTTGTAACTATGCATGCAAAATATTCAAAGAAAGTAAGGAAATTATTTTAAAACGACATTTGAAATTGAAGACACTGACATCATCGATAAAGAAAAATTTAAGTAGCGTTTGAAATCAGATACAGTGTATGTCATCACTATCTGTTGTTTAGCTGAATCTGTTAATTATATCTTGTTAAAAAGCTTTGACATTTATTACCAAACATCTTATTAAACGTTTTTGAAAAGTCATAAACATTTGCCTTTTGTAGATAGAAAGTGAAATATATGAAAATAAAGATTAACCTAAATGGTACCATGTAACTTTAACTAACACCATGGAACTAGAAATTGGACTACTAAAATACATTGTTTTAAATATCACACAAAGTAATTGTCAATACGAAACACGTTTTTCAGAAATAAAATATAAGGTTAGCATACATGAATGTTATCATCAAACTAGTCTAGATAAGCTAATATAAATGAAGCATTTTGGAATACTTGCATATGTCTATTACACGAAATAAGCAATTCAAAATATGATACTCATGTATATGAAAATATATGAAAATGTCGATGAAAAAAGAGAGAGACCGCCTAAGATGTGCAATTAATTGATACAAATATATTCTATGTTCAATTAAAACGGAAACAACCCCAACAGTTAACCAAATAAGCTATGTACAATCATGAATTGTTAATAATGCGACACAATATTGTATTGGCTAAATAGTTTGCTGAGATTAATAAGTGCTTCTGTGTTTGATAATTACATATAAAAGTGTCGAAATAAGTTTTGCTATGCATTGCTGTTGTATATTTGACAAAAGTATTTTAAAAAGTCTTGATACATATGCATACTGCAAATGGTCAATGGCACATGTATGATACCGATTGCCAATATAATTTAGTTGCGTTGAGATAATTTGCAAGTTGTAGGAAATATTTTTCATACAGCAATGTCAAAGTTGTATACATTTTCAAATGTAATACACGATTAAGCAGCTGAGATGATGAATACTTACACGGTGTACAACTTATGAATTTGTTAATGAAAATCATATATTGATTATTAATGAGGCGAGGCATAAGCAAGAGACCTTTTAGAAAGAAATGCAAAAGTTCTTTATACCTTTAAATATGTTTATGAAATCATATGTTGTTATCTACGAGTTATATGCAATTAAACGCTTCATTTAGAAATGCACAAATTCTTTAAACCTTTATATGTGATTATGTAAGTTATTTGATGAAAAGAAACGAGATGTATGCAATGAAACATGCATAAAGAAATACCAAAGTTCTTTACACCTTTATATATGATTATATAAATCAAATTATGAATATTAACGAGGTGTATGCAATGAAACATTGCATAAAAATTCCAAAGCTTTTTACAACTTAATATCTAATTATGTAAATCATATGATGAATATGTACGAGATGTATGCAATGAAACATTTCATAAAGAAATGCCAAAGTTCTTTACACCTTAATAACATAACGTATTATGTAAATCATATGTTGAATATATACTAGGTGTATGCAATGAAACATTGCATAAAGTGATGTCCTCTACACCTATAAATATGATAATGTAAATCAAGTAATGAATATTACGAGATGTATGCAATGAAACATTTCATAAAGAAATGCCAAAGTTCTTTACACCTTAATAACTTATTATGTAAATCATATGATATATATGTACTAGGTGTATGCAATGAAACATTGCATAAAGAGATGTCCTCTACACCTTTAAATATGATTATGTTAATCATAATGATGAATATTTACGAGATGTATGCAATGAAACATTTCATAAAGAAATGCCAAAGTTCTTTACACCTTAATAGCTTATTATGTAAATCATATGTTGAATATGTACTAGGATTATGCAATGAAACATTGCATAAAGAGATGTCCTCTACACCTTTAAAATGATTATGTAAATCATATGATGAATATTTATGAGGTGTATGCAATGAAACATTTCATAAAGAAATGCCAAAGTTCTTTACACCTTAATAGCTTATTATGTAAATCATATGTT
>JAULCC010621114.1:0-10265 GCA_032358795.1 Nuttallia obscurata
CAAATTCTGTTTGCTTTTTATGCCAATAAACTTGTAACTTCAAAACTATTACAATAAAATACTGAGCTTCAATAAAACAACCCTAATAGTGCTCAATATTGCCATTACAGTTTTAAAGCACTGATAATTGTATTTCCAGCTGTTGACCCTTGTGCCAGTTTGATAACAGTGTTGATACAGATCACTCAAACGACTGAGGAGACAGTTCAGGATCAGCACTCATTTTCTTGGCAGAACCAAACTTTGGCTGAATATAATCTTAATATTTGCACACTTTTAATTCTTTGAAAGCCAGGGGCTTATTATGTATCTTTATTTGGATCCAGATCTGGTGCCACTGTAGATGAGGATCCAAACATTTTGACATTCACAATTAATTTCTGGATTTCTGCAAAATTTTGCATGAAAATGAAATATTATTTCAATATTTTGCAGATGACACTTACTTAGTTGCAAAGAGATAATGAATCTTCCTCTCTCAAAACCAAATCAGTCAATTATGAATACTTATGCAGTTTACAGATTAACTGCTGTTTACAAAACAAGTCAGCATGATAGACAAAGATAGATAGACTTTATTCAGGAAATAAGGCATTAAGCCCAACATACCACATATAAGTAACAAACATTTTACATACATAGTCTTCAATGACAGCCAAAAATATATATATATATATATAATATCATATATTCCTTTAAATCATAGGGGAAAGCTTCAGTTATATAAATTTGTATGATATCAATTACATTTGTAAGGGGTACCTACCACTGCAGCCCCTCTCTCCTCACACTGACCACACCTTGGCCCCTTAGGTTTGTCCCTAGGTGTGTGTGAGCCTCTCTGGGCTATGTAGGCAATAGTCCCTGGCTGGTTGCTTCTTTCTGGCAGATCTGAAGACAAAACAAAACTAACTCCTAAAACACCTCTAGCCAAGTGAAATAAGCAGTGTAAAAGTACAGTTAATAATTCAATTTCTGCATTTTAAATTCCAGTCATTAAGAGGCCTGCAGTCATTTTATGACTACAGTTCACAATTTGTTTTTGTACTGCAGATTATCAGTAAAAATCTATATAGTGTTTATAAAGTTTTGAGCAAAGTTTTGAGCAAAAAGTGGCATCTTATTCCAATAAACTGTAGAAATGGATTGCCCAAAAATTTTCAGGCTATCAAACATAATTATCTAACTTCACATCAACAAAAATACCTTGATTTAAGTTCTATTTAGGAGAATTGTTCTTTCATCTCCATCCAATAATTGCTTGATTGAATGAATACTGTGCATGATTTGAAATACAAATATAATCAAAACCAATTTCACAATAGTTTTATTCTAACAAATAGTGTTATCTATTTTCTTCATCCCTAACAGATATTCTACTTGATGGAACACTGTCCATTCCAAGCAAACACATTTAAGAAACTTGTTGAAGATTTCTGGTCAACTCCTGAGACATAAAGAGAGATGTAGTGCTTAGTTCCTTTAAATTGTCTGTAAACTCTTTGAAAATCTCGATACATGCAATCTCAATCTGACCAGTTTTAGTCTATCAAAAAGTATCTAGACCTGTTTGCTGTTTCTCGGCAAAATAGTTAGGTATTATCAATTTTTTTCAATTATGTCAGTAAGCACATGAAAGAATTGCATAAAAACACTTACCCAATGGTTTGTCCTTTAGTATTTTTATCTTTGTTTTGGATGATGCCTAAAGGGAAAAAAAGTCAACGTATTAGAAATATATATCAAAATAATTTCAAAATATATGCATATAATTTTTGTAAATAATTCCATCAGGGTTTTGCTCTTGCTATAATCTTTGCCTCTTTTTCAACACAATTATAAATAGGAGCTAACTGTTAGACAGCATGCTCGACTTTTTTTTTTGCCAATGTAAAAAATCTATTTGAAAACAAAAATCTCTGTATTTGTCGAATTGTAAATAAGAACCATAAGTCATAAGAGTTACCTTCTCTTGGTTACATATGGGAATCAATGACTGGGTATACCCAAATTCAATGTATTATCCAAGTCGAAAAAGAACAATAACTCTAACAAAAACATTCACAGAGTTCTATTCTCTTGTCTGTTATCTAATTTGACTATGTACATAATTGTTGGGAAACCTTGTAGAAAGTTTTGATGCACAACTTTAACCAGTATTTTTAAGTTAAAAGGGGGCCATTATTTGTATTTCAGATAATTTGGAGTTATCTTACTTACTGTGTGAAGGTACAGAACAAATGTGTTAAGTATGAAGAAAATAGCATCAAAGATATTGCGAATTGTAATGATGCCAAAATTGCCCTAAAACTTTGAATTATAGATGCCAACTTTTACCCAAGTTCCTAAATTAAATCAGTCTGCTATAACTTCTATTTAGGATGATATAGAGTTGTTAACTTTATTGTGTGATGTTCCTGAGAAAAAAAAATTTTGCAGTCTGAAGAGACTTGAATAAAGGGTATTGGAGTTATGAATGAAAATGTAGAATTGCTTATTAATATAAGCTGAAATCAATGGCATGGCGAGTAGTAAACCCCTCCTTATTCTTCCAACGGTCAAGTTTAAAGTTATTTTTATTCAGCAAGAAATTAGTTGACAAAGCATGTTTATAACTTCATTATTTCGAGGGTATAACTCTCTAGCAGTATTTCAAGTTAAATAGATGAAAGTATGTTAAAATTGATGAAAGTATGTTAAAATTGATGAAAGTATGTTAAAACTGATGAAAGTAACCAAATACATATTCAAAATGAAAAAGTTGAAGGTAACTTTAGTAAACATTTGAATGTTATAACTTGAGGAGATGATAAAAAAAAGTAAAAAAATATCAAGTTGACTAAAATATCATGTGAGCAAAGTAAAATGAATAATCGTGAACTTAAAAGAAATGCATAAAACTTACACTTTTATTCTTCTTTTTTGCAAGCACTTCTTCTGCATATGTGTTTAGTGATCCCTGTTGACCCGTTTTCCAAAATCCACCTCCTTGTCGCCTTGCAAAAGATAAATAAACTATTTATCAACAAAGTGTGTTGTGAGGTAATCTATAGACAGTATAGCCCAGGTTTTTTCATGATATGCTGGGCCTGTCATGTTTGTTACCACAATACATCTTAATTCTTATGCTAAAAACATATTACTTCAATAGTTTGATTGACTGAGTTGGGTTTTAAGGCACCGCAACACTGTATAGGTAATATGGCGCCATGTCATGTTTGTTACCACTGAGAACGCTAAGTATAAATATACAATATATTTCAATTCTTCTGCTAAAAACATATTACTTCAATACCGTAGTTTAATTGATTGAGTTGGGTTTTACGGCACCGCACCATTGTATAGGTTATATGGCGCCATTCAGGAAAAAATCTGTTGGATCCACATCTCATTTACATCAAGATAAAAAATGGGGTATGGATCTAACAACCTTATACCTGCCAGAGATGTAGAATGTTCAAACCCTGTAAGTCTCCTTTTAAGATCATGCTAGAGTTAAGTAGTAGTCCAAATTCTTGTGCTAAATTAGCATGCCCCAGACCCACATGGGGCTACTTCAATAGTATAACCAAGATAATAAATATGGCATAAAACAGATGAATTGAATGTATAAACAAATAAATAAATACACACTCACAAAAAACACTACTCACAAATACACAAACACAAGAAGGATGTTTGATTACTCCTCACAAATGTCTTAAACTAATACAAAGCCAGGGTTAAATTCAATAATGGAAAAGTTGGTAGTCAAAAGTAGCAGACAAAGACTAAAAGTAACCTATGGTTTTGATGTTAAACTATTAAACTGTTTCTTTTTCAAATTCATACTCACCAGGTTTTAATTGTAAAACTGAATTTTCTCTCAGTATAAATTAATTATGTCAATTTATGTGACTCCCTAAACCAATACTTAAGTAACTGAAATAAGATGTTTCTGTAAGTTCTTTAGTAGTTTTTATTTTAATTTAACATTGTTTCAACACTATCACTAATCAATATCAGTAATATCGCCATGTTAATTGGGGACCTCTGTACAATATTTCAGGCACAGAGAGCACCTGGAATAAGTCATAAGTTCCCAGACTTGGATTCAAACCACACACAGATATAGGGACTGATATACTCCAAGCCAGTGACTTAAATGCTTGATCAGGCAGACCCCTTTCTGTGAATTCTGAAAGTCTGAAATGTTAATTACTTTATTAGAAACCTATAGTTCTATGTTTTACAGAAAATTTATAATTACAAAAGTTTCTCTTACTCTCTTTCTTCCTTCTCTCTGTTCATGGCCAGTTTCAGTTCCATCAGTCTCTCCTCCATCTTTTTGCCTTCAGTTTCCAGCTTTCGAGTCTCATGTTTTGCCTTTTTGATATCACTGTTAAAACACAGATAACTTTCAGTAAAACACAGATAACCTTCATTAATAGAGATTTTTAATAAGAAGTTAGAATAAAACAAACATTGAAATAAGACTTTAGTACACAAGTGCTCTAACTGAATTGAAAGTTTCTACAAGAAATGAAGTGAATTTATTTATCAAAAAATTTCTGATCTCAACCTTTCTATTGATATCCAAAAAATTTCATATATGATTTATACACCTCAAACATGGGTTCTGTTAAAGCTGATAATCAAGTGAATTTAAATTATGATGCTGTTATGGCAATGCAGTGGTAACATTACAGAGTTTATGTACATGATTATATTTTAAGGCTACATATAGAAGGAAAAATTTCTTGAAATAGTGCTTTGTAAATAATGTCCTTTATTCACACAAAATTCCATGTGCATACAATTATTATTATTATTATGACAACAAATTCATTAGTTGCATGACTCGTCATAATTTGCAGGTATAAATACCCCCACAATACAGTAGACGACTGATAAAGATACTAAGAATAATACTGATGTGCCATATTTCCATGCAATTGAAAATAGTCTATAAAACATAGGAAGTTCTACATGTGTAATGCATGCACACTATGCAGAGATAGGCTTGTGCATGACTGAGAACTGACAGAGGATTTTCATGCACAGATATAATTCATGATTAGCCACAGGATTTACAGTCTTTATCAGAGTGACAGCTCATATTCTTAAGGTAACATAATACATAAGTGGGAGCTTTTTTTTCTCTGGATCCAGTAGTGATTTGAAAAAGATGATTTTTTAAAGAGGTAACAGACATTGGTGAAACTACTTGCAATTTGGATACTTACGAAACAAATCGTCTGCACATATAACAAATAAATAAACTGAACTGTTGCAGGTGAAATGGAATAAATGTTTTCATATATATCTGATACGTCTCTAATCATACAGATGCACTACAGACTGTTATATTTTCATAATCTAATTGTCATTATTATACTTGTCACTTACAAAGATTAATCTTCTTCATAATGTAACTTAATTCTTCTCATATTTCTGATTCAAAGTAATTGCAGTATCAAACTTTTAAACTACATATAATTTAAAGATTCAATAGAATCAGATATACTCTTTCTTTCTTATTCTGAATATGGAATACATAAGTTAGAAATCCATAAGTTCTACTAATGATTGAACAAGCAATTCTTTAATAAATCTATAGTATCTGTGACTGTAAAATTGTACTTACATGTGTACATACGCTTATGCAACACTATACTGAATGATTTAAGTAAACATGCACTGGCTTTTACTGTGTCATTATTGTATGGGAATTGAAAGAGCATTTTGGTCCTGTCATCATTTTCTAGCTTAAGTTAATATGTGTATGAAACATTGAAAAACATCTTACTGCACTTTCATCTTCACTGATGCATCCTCCTTCTTGTGGGTTGTCAAATTAAATCCACCCATTGACATCTTTGTATTTTATGTTGCTCCAATAAACACTGAATTTCTGAAAATGAAAATTCAATTAGTTAATAATTTTCATTTGTAGACCTTAATAGTGTTGGCTATTCTCATACTGACCAATATTAAAGCTCACTTAATTATACTTTAATACAGTAGTATACATCTACACAAATTTTTTTCAAATATAACAGTTTAGGTATTTCTTCACTCCAAATATCCATTTGAAAAGTCTAAGTTTATGTTTAAAACACCAAAGCACATCAAAGCTTATACATGGTTTTGATAGGTTTATGACAGTTTAATTAAATGTATTGTAAATCAAAAGACTTTGTTCAACATTGCCATTTTATAAAATCAGTGCAAAATATACTAAACAGCATCTTTGTCTCATATTCAATAGCTTATGTATGTTACTATAGCGTTGACTCTTTCAAAAGTCACACTTTTCATTATTGTATCTTTGTTATGATCTGTAATTTGATGGTATCTAATGTCCATTAGCCCTAGCGGGCAGAATGTGATGTAAATCAAACAAACAAATTGATGGTATCTAATTTTTTTCATCATTTTCCTTGTCGTGAATTGGCATGTCTTGCTTACTATATCAGTTATCTCTAGCTAGTTCTAAACTTGTCATATCTACCTGCAAGTTAAGTTGGAATGCAAGTTGCTTCGTATATGCCAAGAACCAATCAAGAACTATCATTTCTAATGTTTCTCATCAGTCATTTCATTGGTTAACCAGTCACAAAGCTGAAAACTGGATTTGTCACTTCCTGCATCTTGTGCTCAGCCATATTATATCACAGAGGTATTGAATAGGTATTCAACTGCCAGAACAACACCTTCAAGTCTTAGGTCAGTTTATTTAACCACTTTAACACAACAGTGTTCTATAGTTTTTATCTGGCACATGCGTTCCCCCTCCAACCCTTTACATAACAGTTAGAATAACAGTAAGAGAATAAGATCAGGGTTAATTTTAAAACATTCTAGTTGTTAAGGATATTCATTATTCTTATTTACATTTATTGGCAACCTCAACCGTTGGGTCGAGTGCCCTTTTATAAGTTTATTGACTGTGCATTTCAATTTTGGATTTCACTTATCCAGTTACAGAGAATCCAGCCAAACCCTGACTATTACCAATGAATGTGTATATTGTGTGTTGGACTGTACATCTGAAGTAGTGGGATTGTATTGCTGGGCTTAAGAACAATGTGCCATCCGGTTACATATAACTGTTGTTATTATATTTACTGTATAAACAGATTTAACTAATTAATTAAAACCCTAACCTTTATGATATAGATGCATTAAAGTTGTTATTCCAGCTTATTTTATGTGAAACAGTCATAGTTTCACTCAACCTGGAATTGGCAATTTTTTTTTAGATTGCCCTAAAACTATGCCAGTGATTGACTAGTTTATTATCGCACTACAGGTGACTGTACACAGTGAATAGTGAACATACGTTGTCCAACAATATCAGGAACATGGACCTGAAATTTATTAACAATTAAAATTGTTTTCTCCAATTTTTTATTTATCTGATAAATAAAGCTTTTAAATTCTCTGGTGTGTATTTTATATTTCATAAGAGTATTTTTATAGTAAAATCACTCTTCATTTACACAGTGATGGCACAAAAATACACCTCCAGTTCTTACTACTCTGATTCATGATTGACATTCTATATAGAAAGTGCATGTGTTAATTAATTTATTCAATGGAGTGTTTGTTACAAACACATGTTCAGATTTTTTTATCCATATTACTGATTAGTTTATAACTTTCCATTCTTTAACAAAATAAATTCAATCGACAATGTTTGTTTCACACCTGTACAGCTGCTTATCAATGTTACTGTTTATTTACTTACTGACTTCAAACACAAAACAATTATATTTACATCAAGACTATGTAGATAAATGTTGTTAAACAAATAAACTGATATAATAATCTATAACATAATATCATGCATATTCGTCAATAAAATGTATAACTTGAGTATGAAATAATGGGTATAGAAACATGCACCAGTTAGGTAGCCAATCGTCAGGCGCAAAATGGTATTGGTAATGAAACATCCATCATCAGACTTGACGATTCCTTGCTAATACAAACACAGCAACAACAGTAGATCTAAAGTATCTTCTTTATTAACTAAATTCCAAAGTCTTATCATACCCATAATTTTACCTGTACGCATACAAAAGCCTGTCTATGCCGGGTGTTTTAATTATATATGGGGGCCTAAGTGAATTATACACCAATAAAGGTTAACAGTAATTAAACGTATCTTACATTTCACAGATTAGCTATCTCACCATCATTGGAGTGCCTTTCGTTCAGCTATTTTTTCGTTGTTTCTGAAGAATCCAAGGTAAACAATTTTAATTCTCGAATGGTTTGAGTTCTCGCGAGATTTTCGAAATCCGGCGAAGCGTGATAGTATAAATAACATGAGAAATACCTTAAATTTCCGCATATTCCAAGTGTAACGAGTGTTTCCTTTTTGTTTAAAACTGGTGCTATCACATTGTTTAAATATTTTGTTATCACATACATATTATATGCCTTGATAGAAAAGAAAAATTCAGATTTAAAATGAGGTTAGCTCAAGTTGGATATAGTAGATAGCGAACAATAATAGATAACAACTGTTAAATCTCAACGTATTAAGAGATAAATAGTTTTCTCGACCGACTTCTTATTCTATTGTGTATAAATTTGTATATATGATATCGAAATTGAGCTGTAAAAGTAGATAAGTAGACGAAATTTTTCCTCCGAAGTTTATGAAAGAATCTTTATTGTCCTCCTTCTCATTTGTTTCATGTATGTCTGATGAATAAGATCACGCAAATTAATCTGACAGATTTCGTATAGACCAACGTACGTTCTGCCCCACTTAATTTCTTGAAACATAAAACTGCAAATATATAAGTAATTGCTAAAATGTTTGTTTTTCTGTTTTGTTTTTACTGATGACCATGTCCGTCATAGGGTCAATTGAATATGCAAATGTACATGTATATATTTCCTCATGCTGCACCATTATGCATGAGATGTAAATAAGGCTATGTTCTCACGGTTCTGTACGAGATGACGAACCTTGTTAACCATTATCCTACCAAGGACGAGCACGATAGAATTTGCAAACAGCTTGGGTCCAGATTAGACGCCGAGTTAACTCGGCGTCTAATCAGGATCCAAGTTGTTTGGCACTCGGACAATTGTTTCTCCAAATATTTGGCGATTCTGGTGAATGTTAAAATCTAGGCAGACGACAGTGTAAGCAGACGACATTTTTTCAGCAGGCTGAAGGTTAAGTACAAACGATATATTTACGTATAATTTAAGCACCTAATCTGGCATCAGCTTTCTCTGTTTTCTCTTCGAGGAATATACTAAATAAGCTGAACCGGATTTTTAAAACGATCAACAGACACCAAAACACAGAAGATCTTTCATGATTCAAACTCATGACTTTGCATTCATAATTGATACAAATGATACGATTTATTTTTCTCTTAAATTTAAAATGTTAAATCAAATGTACGATCCTGATTCAACACTCACGTAATACTTTATATAAAGAGTATTGTCTATTTATTTACAAATATTTGAAAAATAATTATATATTTAACGACTATATATATATATATATAATTAATGAAGCAGATCCTCATCAACATTAACTTGCGAAGTTCTGTTTTAAATTAAAATAAATGACACATATGGAAATATGACGCTTTTAACAACAAGATATTAAAGCCACTGCACTTCAAATACGGCCTATGATATTGAATTTTTGAAAACTATTTAAAATGTTAAGATATATTCAGGAAACATTGATCACACTATGATTGGAAATGATATTTGTGGCAATTATTACGAAAAGCCATTCAGAATTAGTAATTTTATCTGTAAAATTTACCCCGTTAGTAACATAATTAAATGAGGGTATGATTTTTGTGTATGTGCATCGGTGTATAAATATTCATTTTTTATTTTTTTAAAACTAGCGAGGCTGAAACTCTCTTCTGATTCCCAGTTATATCGGTGAGCAATATCTGCATATATATGCTTTATGTATCATGCAAAGCTACTGTACGTGGATTCTGCGAATCTGATTTTATTTCTTCTGCTTGATAAATATCGCTTTATATAGTTTCTCATGTATCGATGATACTACCTTGTATAAACGTGTTTACATGTAGCTGACGTATACAATACAGTAAAAACTTCTAAGTTTTACAAGTGACTTTTTTATAAACTACACAATAATTAGTTCGAATTGTATAAAGACCAAAATGCAAGTCACACTGTACCTATATTTGTTTGCTTATTATAAAAAGCAAGCTCAGAAACCACGTGGTATTCCAATTGACCCTTAGCCTGCTGACAAA
>JAULCC010621147.1:0-10262 GCA_032358795.1 Nuttallia obscurata
TGCAGGTACTGTTGCAGTGACAAAACGGTTACTAGATGCGTCAACGTAATAACGCAATCGTCTCTACGAGACGTTACGCGAGGCCTACGTGATCTCGAACGATGTCAGACAGAACCCATAGTCACATAATGTGTTGTCAAGTTATGGATAGCCTGCTTGGTGTACCAAAATTTTCCGGGAAACAGCATTTACTGACGCGTCAGCTCTTAACATGCCGATTGCCTGATTTCTCCGTTTTTCAGAAAGACGTGGCATCTCATTTTCAGTTCTGATTTCCAAACAGTTTGGTTTTTATTATTTGTGATAAAGTCTTCTAGTGACTGCATATAAAAGAACACTTAAATGACCCCTCAAGATGGTGGAAAACCGGAAAATGAAAGCGTGCAAGTCAGGCTTCAAACTGGTAAGAATCGGTAACAAGTGTAGGCTTTAGAGAGGTAGGAAATCGGTGAGCATTGTAGGCTTCAGACTGGTAGAAATCGATAACCATTGTAGGCTTCAGACTGGTAGGAATTCTGTAAGCAATGTAGGATTCAGTCTGGTAGGAATCGGTAACTATTGTAGGCTTCCGACTGGCAGGAAATATGTGAGCCATGTAGGCTTCAGAGAGGTAGGAAATCGGTAACCAGTGTAGATTCCCTTCAGACTGGTAGGATTCGGTAACCATTTAATGCACAGGCTATTAGGAATTGGCTTAAGAGGCATTTAGGCTTAAAGGAGGTAAAATATCGGTTAGTATTGTAGTGTAGGCTTCAGAGAGGTAGGAATCGATAAACATTTTTTCTGCGGCTCTCAAACTGATAACATCAGTAAAAATCCAAGTTGTGGCACACGCCTTTAAACTATCACACTCGAAGCGGATGCGTTCACAACTCTGCTATCATAAATAGCTTTATCAATACATGCAATTTTTACACTGAAGTAGGAGAATAAGTAGATTAAATGAACGTACCAAATAACGACAACAATTATATTCTACGAGTCTGTGACCTGCACTTTTACTCAAATTCCTGATCAGCTATACAGCAGATTTGACTAAATATTTTTTAGAATCTTACTTGTGTGATTCCAACCAACAGCGCTAGGGTCATGGCAATGCCAAGTTTAGCATCGATTGGTAAAAAGGGCTGATCATCCGTGTCCTCATAAGGGTCAACGGTCTCGTTAATAAACATTGTGCTATTGTCAGGACTCGAGCTGGAGGCCTCACTATAAAACCTTGACACCACCGATCCTGTCAGTAGGCTTACCACAGCCACTGTCCCTGTAGACATATTTACACATTGATGACTTTGTTTTAGCGTTAAATATTTCAGATTGTGATACGATACATGTTTGCATCTTTTTTCATAAGTACAGGAAAACAAACAAAACTTAAATCATACCTTTGTCATTTCAGAAATGTGTGTTCTAAATACGTGTTTAATTAGACATGTATAACATAATGTGTATTAACACCTTTTGCGTCACAGGGAGACAAATTCAGAGACAGTTAAGAGACAGATACAGAGATGCAGCGACAGAATGAGAAAGAGGGATAGACAAAACAGAAAGTCAGATATTGACAGAGAGAAAACACGGATGAGAGGGCGAGAGAGAGAGAGAGAAAGAGAGAGAGAGAGAGAGAGAGAGAGAGAGAGAGATGCACACGTAGAGAAAGATTGGTTACCCATTGATATATGCCGAGAAGTACCAAATATGAAGTAGATCAAGACGGGAAAGAAGGACATGTAAAGGCCAACTACGGGAGGCATCTCCGCCAACATCGCGTACGCCATTCCTGGAACAGATAAAATACATATACATAGTGGTTCAATCACTTATTGGTAATAGAAGAAAACATTGACTAGGTAATGAAATAGAAGAAAACATTGAATAGATAATGAAGTACAGTTTAACCTCTTATACGCGTCTCTTCTTCAAGAAACGTTAACCTCCGCAGAGCAGCAACCATTCTACAACAATCAGTCTTTAAGTATCTCAAGAAGATGATAAAGTTGCAGTTCCTAGAGCAAGTATAAGTTTGTTTGTTTGGAATTTTACGTCGCTTTAACAGTATTTCAGTCATAGCACGACTTCAAGCTCGTTAAAGGTGAAGGAAGGGGACCTCTGTACACTATTTCAGGCACAGTGTGCACCCGGGTAGAACAACCGACCTACCGCAAGCCAGCTGGAAGGCTTCCTCACTTGAAAACTGCGAAGTGCCCAGACCGAGATCGAACCCACAGCGGTGAGGGGCTGAGAGATTGCAAGTTAACGACTATAACCACTCGGCCACGGAGGCCCCTAGAAAGTATAAGAACGGAGACAAATGTAGACCAGTGCCTGATTGATTATGTTAACATAAGTCATGCAATGACTAACTAGGCAATTCTTGTTCCTTCTAACGGTGATGTTTAACATGTTTATCATGTCCATTCTAAATTGTTTTAGATCAGTTAGAGATATAACGACTACCAGTCTCACGTGATCTGTGTACCTTGGGGTAGTTGCATTATTCCAACAGTCAGACCACAGATCAGGTCAGCCAAGATGTCCGTCTTCCACTTATATCGTTTCATTATCCGCCACGCTGGAACCAGTCGTCCTGCACAGTTCTGAGCCTGTCTCTTGTCACATTTACAGCACGACTTCCAAAACGGTTCATCATCATGTTCCACTCTCCGATATTGTTCCCGGAAGTCGATCGTTTTCCGGCACTCACACCTTTCTGACGTCATTCTCGAAAGTCGTGATCTACCAGGAAAATGTTGGTGCCGATCCTGGGTGTCTTTGTAGTGGTATCTGTTTGGTATTTGCTACAATATAAGATGTCTTTATAAGGTGAATCCTACGTTTAAGAGAACATTTATCAAATTTTTCACTTAAGAAGCACCTCCCGGTTAGCTCAAGTGGTAGAGCGTCCGCTTTTGGTGTTGGAGGCTGCGGGTTCGATCCCAGGCCGGGTCATACCAAAGACTTTAAAAAATGGTTGTAATGGCTTCCCTCCTTGACGGTCAGGATTTAGGGTTAGCATTACGACTGGTTTGTCGGTGTCAGGATAAAGTGACCGGTCGGGGTTCAGCTCCTATGTGTATCAGTGCTATACACTGGGCACGTTAAAGAACCATAGTTCTCTATAGAAAAGTTTTGTATATCCGCTTCCCTCACTCTGCAATGCCCATTAGCCTAGCTTGCAGAAAGAGACGTAAATCAAACAAACAAACATTTAAGACGCAGACCGATTATTTTATTGAAACTTGAAATAAACTGAAAATGACACCACTTCTTTAAGCTAGACCCATTAAAAAATAAATTAAAAAAAAATATATTTAATCATTTCTGATGATAGAAAACATTTGACATTAATTATGTGATAGATTAATCCGATTTTTGTCAGAAGATAACGGTTTTGAAAATTTATTACCCTATTCATAACAATTTGTCGCAATTAACGATAAAAAAGAAATAAAATATGCACAAAATTTATCTTAATTTATCAAAATTTTGGATATTTTAGCTAAATTATTAAAATTTGAATGATTGTCTTCCCGAAATCTGAGATTTACAAAAAGAAGATGGAGTGTTGTTGTATAATTTATTCTGCTTCCGTAGAAAAAAGTTTTTATTATAATCATGTTATTCTTGCTGACTGGCAGATTATTTTGATCTGCGTAAATAACTTCAAAAATTGATAAAGTCAAAACATCAACTACTTCCATTTCCATGACTACGGCAACTATTTGTTATGAACATATTTTCTTTACTTTCTACAACAACGACTACTGCTACTACAACAGGGTCTACAACTACTTCAAAAACTGATAATATTACAGAACAGTCTCTACTTCTACTTCTTCCTCTACTACTTTAACTACTACTGCTACTACTACTACTATTACTGCTGCTAATACTACAACAACTACTACTACTACTACTACTCCTTCTACTACAACTCCAACTCCTACTTATACTGGGGGTGGTAGCCGTCAGCGTAGGCGTACATATTGAGAACACTCCCACGCTGATGTACACTGGCCGAACACTAGTTTGGCAACCAGGCAGTGCAGCCATTACACTATGATCCCATCGCAGACAAATGTTAAATTTTATTCCATATTACATGTGTTTCACTATTTTGTAAAATGATTTTTATATATCAATAATATATATATTTTTTTTTAGTTAATACAAAATGCAGATATAAGAGTTATATAACGCTTTGTTAAATGTGAAAATTCCAATGAAAATCGGGAAGAGCACGCGTTTGCAATTTTGCGGTATGATATAAGAAATAGTACACACCATTTTAGACTTACATGAATTATATATATAGTGACCTACCAGTCTGCCCACCGTCCAAACACGACTGGCCCGTAGACGTCAGCGTGGGAGTGTACTCGTACTGACGGCTTCCCCCCCCCCAGGGCTCAGGAGAGACGTTAAACCTTCCAATACATCATCATCAACCCACAACACTTAACATTTTAGGCTTACTAGTAAGTCACAATAGTACAAGGAATCCCGATGCGGTGAGTTCAATTTCTTATTTATAAGTGTTTTTCTTTATTCCTATAGAAACTAGACAATATTCTACTTTCAGTACTTCTATAATTTGTTACTACCACCGTCATTACCATCAAGTGTACCATTATTACCTCTACTTCTTCCTCCAATACCACTTGTCTTTGAAACCACTTTTGTTTACAACTTATCTTCAAAATTTTAGAACTACATCGAATGCACATATTTTTTGTCAGTTAACCCAGCCATAAATTATGTCGGTTGTTTAGGTTAATTATTGAAGACGGGTACTCTTATCGATTATCAGTTAAATCAGAACTGTCAAATTGCTGACAGTTATATAAGGACACTGACAACTATACACATTCCTGCTGTATTTTATGGCTACTAGTGAAATTTATCTGACATTTTTCTCACTTTCTATACCACAACTAGGTGGTCCATTTCTACAGGGACTGATAAATAATAAAAAGCTAGAGTTGAAAGTCCCTCTGTTGTTTCTATTTTGTTGTATTTTTTTTACTTTACATCAAGGTTAAATAGAAAGTTTTCCCGCGTTTAAAGTTGCTATTGTGGTGCTGTTGTAACATTTACCTTAATTGTTACTACTTTATCTGTATCTATTGATGTGGATCCAACAAGTTTTTTTCCTGAATGGCGCCATATAACCTATACAGTGTTGAGGCGTCGTAAAACCCAACTCAGTCAATCAATCTGTATCTGTTAATACTTCTACTTTTACTACTATCCCTTTTACTCCAAGTATCTACACTACTTTCATTTCTATTATATCAACCGCTACTTCTATTACCACTACTTTCATTGTTACTTCTTCTTCTACAACTTTTACTACTTCTACAATCAGACCTACTGCTTAAACGCTGCTTAGTGCAGATTCTGGTGTTAGTGCAAAAAAGTGCCGTCTATCTATACGTGTATTCTTTCTTTTTTCTGTCGACGATGAATGTTGATGGTTTTCTTATCATAACAATAAAACATCCTATCCCGTTTCAGTACATATTTTTATTAGTGCGTTTTTTTAATTTAATGATGTTTCCTTTAATTGGACATGGCTTTTTTTTAATAAACCAGACACTGAATTTATATATAAATAGAACGATCATTTTAAGATAGTTTCGCTATTATTTGTTGATAACAATTCCAATATTCCAATACTGATCATCATTATTGATAAAATCTTAAGCTATATATTATAAAAAAATATGATGACAGAGAAAATGAATAAGTAACACTCGCGAGAACTGAACTGTGTCTGAATCAATGTTCCTTCAACAGAAAACTTTAACTAAACTCATGTTGTATTTACATATAATGAGTTTTTTCTCGATATCATGTCAGAGTATTTTGATTATTACAAAACCCCGCAAATATAAATACATACGAATTATTACAAAACTTCGCAAATTTAAATACAAATGAATGATTACAAAACTCCGCACACATAAATACATACGAATGTTTACAAAACTTCGCAAATATATAAATACATACAAATCATAACAAAACTTCGCAAATAAATAAATACATAAGAATGATTACAAAACTCCGCAAATATAAATACATACGAATGTTTACAAAACTTCGCAAATATATAAATACATACCAATCATAACAAAACTTCGCAAATAAATAAATACATAAGAATGATTACAAAAATTCGCAAATTTAAATACACACTAATGATTACAAAACTCCGCATCCATATAAATACATACGAATGCTAACAAAACTACTTATATATATGAATAAATACGAATAATAAAAAACCTCCGCAAATATAAATACAAATTAATGATTACAAAACTTCCTGAATATAAATACATACAACTGACTACAAAACTCTCCATATATAAAGACATACGAATGATGACAAAACTTCGCAAATATGAATAAAAACGAATGATTACAAAACTCCCCAAATATATATACATACCAATGATGACAAAATTTCGCAAACATAAATACATACGAATAATTACAAAACTCCGTTCATATATAAATACATGCGAACGATAACTTAACTCCGCATATATAGATTTATACAAATTATTACAAAACTCCGCACATATAAATACATACGACTGATTACAAAACTCCCCAAATATAAATACATACGAATGATAACAAAACTTCGCAAATATAAATACATACAAATGATTACAAATGTACACGAATGGCTAAAGCTTATTGAAGTAGACCCACGCTTGTTTAAACCTATCTTATAACGCACAAAGCTGAACGATATAATCTTTATAAATAATACATTAAAATTATTCATAACTGTTAATTTGTAAATCAAAATATTTTGAAAAAGAAACAAAAAATGTCAGATTTGTGTTTTTCCTGACGAGTTAGCTTACACGAGTTACTTTATTAGTTTATTTTATTGAACTATAATATAGCTCATATCTCTTGTTAAATTTAATTCAGGTATGCAATTTTATCGTAATCACTAAATCTGTATACACGTTATGAATCTGTCTAGCTAGAGTTTAATTGGTATATGCTTTAAAAATCTGTCAAATTAGATGTCTATTTTCGTTACGCGTTAGAATCCGAAAAGCGAGATATGTAACTTGTTTACGCGTTACAAAATTTCAAGCTAGATGTCTGATTTGTAGACGCGTTTTGAATCATTGCAGATAGATGTTTGATTTTGTTAACGCGTTATAAATCCGTCAATCTAGATGTTTGATTTGTATACGCGTGTAGTGGTCTAGTGGTGAGACGCAGGCCTCAGGATCGTAGAATCCCGGGTTCAAATCCATCAGCTATAAAAAAATTTGGTAAGAAGTAACAATATCATTGTGAAGAACGCTTGAGATAATGTTAAATATGAAAATAGGGCTATATCAATGTGGTATACTATTATTATCATTATTATTGAAAGCGCACCATATGATACAACTTTTGACATGTTATTCGTCGCTGTATGTTTGATATCCATAAACTAATTTTTGTTTTTGTGTGTTGTCGGCATTCACATATCTGCTTGAAACAGATACGAGAATATAGCGGGATGGTGGGCATGGAACTGAAAGTGATTCCTATGTCATCAACAATTTCCAGTTCAGATAGGAATTTGTTAAATAGTTTGGTGAAAATGCATAAAGACAAAGAATAGCATATTTTTTTTTTTTTAAGAAGAGCCAGAAAAAATGTTTATCGGCGAACAAGAATAAACTGTCCGAATGACTTGCTATAGTTTTTGAATCTATATCTGGCCACCAATGTTCATCTCAAACGTCTATACATGTCAGTTTCGTTTGTTAGCCGCTGTGATACTTTGTACCACAATTTTTCTAAGATGTATTTATTATAGCTATCCATGTCATTTCACAAATAATGGAAACTATGCATTCTAGACAGATACATTTCGTTACCCCAGTCATAACTTACATACATAATAATATTGTACAACAACATTCAACGATATAATATCTAAGACACCATTACATTGGAAAGTTTCAATGTACTAAATAAAACCAAATACATGTGTGTTTATTCTGAATGCATGCAACACAATTTGTGCTAAAATAATTGGAGATTGTCAGAAAAGAAACAAAATAGAAATTAACGCATTAATATTTAAACTTCTCTGGAATGTTCGCAAATAATCCGACCTTTTTCCGCCCATTTTATGAATGGCCAGCTAAACGTAAGTTCGTATAACTTCTTCGATAATCCCACTGTCTCCTTTAATCGGAAACTAAACATTACTCACGGTGACTATATTGAAATAGCCAATTTTTTTATATTTGAGGTTGCATGCATAATCATCGCACAGAAAAGCTCTTTTCCCGAAAAATACGTTTGATAAGCATCTTCCTCAGATTAGACTTAACCGCCAAAGTAAAACATAGAATTAACCGAACATGTAAAACATAGAATAAACCGCCATAGTAAAACATAGAATAAACCGCCATAGTAAAACATAGAATTAACCGAACATGTAAAACATAGAATAAACCGCCATAGTAAAACATAGAATTAACCGAACATGTAAAACATAGAATAAACCGCCATAGTAAAACATAGAATTAACCGCACAAGTAAAACAGAGCATTAACCACACAAGTAAAACAAAAAAATAACCGCACAAGTAAAACATACAATTATAGAATTAACCGCACAAGTAAAACATAGAAATAACCGCAAATGTAAAACATAGAATTAACCACCCAAGTAGAACATAGAATTTACCGCAAAAGAAAAACATAGAATTAACCTCCCAAGTAAAACATAGAATTTTTCCGCACAAGTAAAACATAGAATTGACCGCACAGGTAAAACATATAATTAACCGTACAAGTAAAACAGAATTAACCACACAAGTAAAACATACATTTATCCGCACAGTTAAAACATATAATTATTCGCAAAAGTAAAACATAGAATTAACCGCACAGGTAAAACATTGAATTATAAAATTAACAGCACAAGTAAAACATGGCGCTTCCATATTGCCAGTTAGCGTCAAGTTAAAATTAACATTGTGCATCTATTACCTTTCGAGTTATATTTTTTTATAACATTTTCATTTTTTCACTCACAAACACTTTACTTATAGTAAGAAAATATCACTGATGGAACATAATGCATATTTAAGTTTATCAACTATGTTTAGATGATCCTACCACAGTCAGATTCTATTTCATGAATTTTCTTGTAAATGTGTACAACCTCCTCCGGTTCAATTCAGAGTCCTCGTCCCCTAGTCGCTGCCAGCACGGTCCGAGTCACACTGACTTCTACCAGTCAAATGTTCAGGTAGGATCAAAACGATCGGTTTATTTACCATCGTAATTTGTATTCCATCAACGTCAAACAAAACGACAGGGCAAAAAATATGATTATTTATTTACTGTTTGCTCTGTGACGTAAGAGAAACCACAAGTACGGTTTGTAGATTTGGGAAAAAACCCGAAGCCAATTGACCCTGTGACATGGAACGTAACATGGTGACATTGAACATGTTAATTCAGAAGACATGATGCGTTTTTAGAAACCTTTAACTCGTTACATAAGATGTAAGGAGACAAGCAGAACAAATTAAAATGATATAGATACTTGGCTTACGAATGTACACATAACAACAATTATTCACATCAAACATAACATATACAAGAAACCAGCTAGTGCTAGGTCAAATGTATAAAAATACAACATTGAAGCCGAAGATTATGGCTTGTCTTAATAACGCCATTAGTAAACAATATAAATTTGCAAAATACTAGTGCAAGGCATGGCGACATAACTTGTTGTACTCCATGGTATAACCATATAAGTGTAAAAGTAAAATTACTTGTATTCCTTACTACGACACCGAATGGAACCGAATTGAACGACACTGGTTTTGTTATCCAAGATTCAAGTTAAAATTCAAGTCATAAACTTAAACTATTCAAATACATGTGTAACGTAACTGATTGGTTGAAATACAATTTCACAACCAGTTTCAACTAATGAAATGCTTTTCTTATAAATTTAAATTGTTTATAAGTGTGTGTTTAGTACTGTACTAGTAGCACTGCGTATATCAGTAACAACGCAATTATGAACGTGTGTGGTTTACACCTAACAAACACATTAACAAGTTAATTTTTCATAGACTAAGGTACGCGTATTTGAAAGCGGTCATGTGGTTTGCAACAGAAATGTTTTGTTTGTTTGTTTGATTTACGTCTCTTTCTGCCAGCTAGGGCTAATGGACGTCCCAGAGAGAGGGAAGCGGATAC
>JAULCC010621158.1:0-10262 GCA_032358795.1 Nuttallia obscurata
AGGGGGTGGAGCCAGTTTCCTTATATGGAGATATTCAGGTGAGCGATTACAGGACCATCATGGTCCTCTTGTTTTTAAATATGCATATTTTTTTGTTTTGTTTTCAAGTACCTGAGGTTCACAGTAATGATTTTAAAAAGATCAGAAGAATTTGTATGGTATTGCTTTGTACGCTTAGAGGACAACTTATAAACTGCCGTTAACATAATCATTGCAGGTGTCTTTAGCAACAGGAAAATTAGATGAACAGAAGAAAGAGTATGAGATGAAGCTGGACGAGTATGCCAGGATGTTGGACATGAGGCAGGCTAGGATTAAGGTCAGAGGATGTTTTCTGTTGTCTTAGTAACTGCATTTATAGTCCTAAGTATGGACCACTATCAGTTTCAAAACCAAATTATGATTCAAAGTAAAATCAATAGCTGTATTCGATAGGTACTTTTTGTTTAATAACAAAAGTTGGTTGCTCAAATACATTCCAGCAATAACCCTGATTACAAAAAGCTGGTGAATCAAACAAATTATATATCCTCTTTTTAAATTCTATGTTATTCACTGATTTGCATGCATAAAGTCACATTTGATTGATATCACAAGTCAATTTTTGATGAAATAAAATTATACAATGTTGCTGGTCCTTCTAATATAAAAGATCTATAAATCCTCTTTTCTATTTCAGAAACTGGAGTCACAGTTGAGGGATGTGGCCTATGGTACAAGACAGTTTAGAATACAGCCACCAAGCGAGGATGCAGTAAGTTTGTTAACCTAAGACATGTTATTTTGAAACCAACACATATTGATTAAACAACCTTGACTTAGTACTGGAATGATTCATCAAGCAATATGTCTGAAGTATTCACAGTTAAACTTTCTTATTATTGAGCATTAATGAGATACATTTCCACCTTTGCACATGGAAAAGCTCAGGCCAGAATTCCTGTATTTATAGTTTTTCAGATTGAGTCAAGTATTTACTTTTTCTTTTAACTGTATGTTTATTTTCAAATTTTGCTTCCGACATGAAAATAGTGGCTATTTTTTCTTCTGTGACATTAAATAAAGTTTGCTGTAGCTTATGATTTATCATTTTGCCTTTTCAAATATACTCCAGACAGTATTTGATTTAAGTAATGTACTTCAATGGTGTGTCCTTTGCCACCATTTACAAATCTTTTGGTTGTGTTACCATTTCTGATTGAAATTTTGAACCACAAGATTTTCACAATGATTTGTAGATGATTCAAAGTCAGAGATAACTTGATTCAAAAGGATTAACAATGAAACTCTGATGGTATTGTTACAGGTTTTTTTCCTGTTTCATGTTGCTTTAATTGGGTTTGGGCAGTGATATTTATTGTTGTATTCAATTTTTAGATTGCTTTGAAAAGTATTTTTGATATGATCTACTTGTATGGGCATCCCCACATAAGGTAGATTGATGGTTAGCTTATAAACTTGTTATGTGTACTAACAGGATGATGACATGGTACAATTTGATGAAACAATTCACCTGGAGCGAGGTCAGAATCTATTTGAGATTCATGTATCTAAAGTGTCACTGTCTGACGATGCCATCAAGTTACTTGGAGATGAAGAACCATCCTTATTTTGCACATGGGAATTCTTTGAGTATGAGATACAGAGTACACCTGTAATGAGGGGATCAAGGTAATTCTTTTTTCCAATGAAATAAAGAAAAGCAGTGTTATCTTCTATAAATTCAGAATTGCATCAACTATTCTAGCAATGATACAATATAGATACAGTTATTGTTACTTTGATGTGTTTTGTGTTTAGCATAACTTCTTTCAGACAAACCACATTTGAGTAATTACATGTACTGAGTAAGGTTTGACGTAATTATCATTTGTGTCATGATACTTCTGATGTGTGTCAGCTCTTTGATTGACACATTGAAATAAAACTGTTGATAAAAATACCAATGCTGTTTTTACTTTCAGACCAGAGTTTGATTTTACATCACAATACATTGTCAAAGTGGATGATTTCTTCCTACACTACTTACAAAAGGTAAACTGAAGCTAACTAACTAGATAAAGACTCACACTGTGTCATGTTTTCTGTGATCTTTTATCAGTTATTCTGCTATCATGCTTTGACTTATAATGTGTGATGTTTTATGCTATCATATTTTGTGTCATTCTTTGTCTTGGGTATCTGCTATGGTGCATTACATAGTATTCCATAATGTTTTCTGCTGTCATGTTTTTTATCATGTTGTGATCTGCTTTCTGCTTCCATACTTTGTATTTTCCCTGTGTTCTGATATCTTGCATTGATAAATACATCATGATGTGTTCTATTGTGCTGCTGTATGTTATACCGTATGTTTTCTGCTATCATGCTCTGAGTTATACTGTGCTTTGTGTTCAGCAGTCATGATGTGTTTTATTTATTTTGCTTCCATATTTTGTGTTTCGCCGTTGTATGTTCTGATATCATATTTTGTATTTTACTGTGAAAGCCATGCAGTTTCCATGTTTTATGTCAAAATTAAATCCAAATTTTTATTAGGTAAGCTCATTTTACATCTGTACAGATTATCTTCAGTGCAGACTTATCTTTGTGGGAATACACTTAATGAAAATATTTCCAATAACTATTGTCTATCCCAGCATTTACAAGGTCAGGTTTGAATCATATGATGGAAAAGCTAATATAATTTTACTTCAAAAAGGAATCTTGATGCAAAATTTGTTTGCATGAATACTTCAGAATAGAAAAGTTTTATTCTTCTAAATAGTAAATCTAAAGTATAACAGGCAGTTTCACACTAAGTGAAAGGTTAAGCTTGATAAATTTATCTGCTTGTTTAATTAGTCAAAGAGTAACAGAAAGTAGAAAAACGTGCCAGAGTGGAATGTGAGAGCTTTGTATAGGTTGGGACACAACACTGTGCTAAAATGTATTTCCAACTGTATTTTATGTATTTACAGGAGTCTTGTACACTAGAGCTTCACCAATCTTTCGGTCAGGACTTCAGTACAATAGCAGCCTGTCAGCTTACCTTTAAGGAAATATTTGATAAGACTCATGGAAGAATACATGGAACAGCCACCTTGACAGGTGTAACAGGCAATGCCACAGGAATTGGGTTTGGCAGTATTGAATACTGGGTTAGATTGAGGGTGCCAATGGAGCAGGCCTTGAGATTGTACAAGGTTAGTATGGGTCTTTATATATACTGGAGTACCTACTTGTATATACCTGTATATCAAACATTCTGAATGAAATATTTTCGGTGTAAGTATGTATAATTGCATTTTCTGGGCTTAGTGCTGATTTCCACAAATTTTGAGTTTACAGCATCAACTTCATGTCCCTTCTGTTAGATTTTATCATAAATGTCCCTATAAACTAATGTTCCCTTCATTTTATTTGGTTTAAAAACAGTTGAGATGGTGTGGTATATACACCTAAAAAATACCTCATTTGAATTTTCTACTAAGAACATCTAAAATAGTTAATGTGTGTCCAGCAGTGAATTATTAGGAATAAAACATTCATGAACATTTTGTCTAATGAAATATTAAGTTGCAAGAAATAGATTGAACTTAAAACCTTTTCTGTCACCCTTTCTGAAGAAAAAAAGATGTTTATATAGGCGTAATTTTGTCATTCAGTCTGTCCATCAGTCCAAGACCACTTAATATTTGCTATAACTTTACCATTTCTTGATATTTTCTTTTTAAAATTTCGTTTGAACACCTACCTTCATAGATATATTAATGATAAAGACTGGATTAGAGCAATCCTGTTCTATTTTTGCATTTTGTTTATTCTGTCACAGTCTATTACTTCGGATATTTAACATATGGTCATCAGATGTTAGATAGTAACCTGTAGAATCATGTTTGTTTATGTTCACCAGGAAAGAACAAAGGCCCTAGGATACATGAGCACCAACATCAGGGCTGCAGACCAGGCCCTACAGGCACTGGATGAAACTGCAGCCAGGCGCCCACCAGACAACGTTAATGAACTGCATGTCAAACTTATTAGATGTACAGGAATTAAACCAAGGAGAGAAAGTAAGTATGAATATTGAACAGAGAATGTCAAAAACTAAGCATTGGAACTGTCTTTAAAGCTTTTGTTTTCTGTAATAACTAGAAATACATCATCAAATTTTATGTTCATTTTGTCCTATAAAATAAACACTTTGTCTTGTTTTTGGAGGTTATTTTCTGATCAGTTAGTTGACTTTCACAAAGATAATGAACCAATTATTAGCATAGCTCTGTAATATTTTAGAATTTTGTCAAATATGCTTGAAACTTAAATATTCAATATAAACAGTTTTATGGAATGTAGTAACCAATATTTTCTGTACTGTAATAGACTGATATAGAAAAATGAATGACCGAAGTACAAATCTGCATTCTCAGGTAAATTGTAAGCTGTGTACTGTATGTAAGCATCTTGAATGCCTATAGTCAGGTGTGCCGTTTGAAACTAAAGATACCTGACAATTTTTAGAATCTTTATTCTGGGGTCATAAATACAGTAATTAGAAAAAGTAAATGCTTAACTGAAAGAAGATTGTCATTTTTGTACATTGATACAGCAAATTATTCTTTTGATATTTTTCATTGTAGATGTTCAGCCTTCGCCATACTGTGTGTATCAGTTCTTTGACTTCAATGACCATGATTCTGCGATCATCCATAGTTCCAACAGCCCAGAATTTAATGATCACAAGACATACCCTGTGCCAATGACAACAGAACTTGACCGATATCTGAAGACCATGGTAATTCAGTGTTTATAACAGGCAATACAGTTTCCATGACAAACAGTGATACACAAAAGTAGACACTTGTACATCTAATGAAAAACATCTGATTATATTTGCCATATCTAACCACTGATATACAACTCTAACCACTGATATATAACTCTAACCACTGATATACAACTCTAACCACTGATATACAACTCTAACCACTGATATACAACTCTAACTACTGATATACAACTCTAACCACTGATATACAATTCTAACCACTGATATACAACTCTAACCACTGATATACAACTCTAACCACTGATATACAACTCTAACCACTGATATATAAGTTGTACTTAGACTACTCAGTAAAATTTGAGTTGGATTCTACCGTGCAGCTCATTATACTAGTTTGGTATGGATTGCATTCTTCATTAACAGTGACAGATCTTAATATGATCTGTTCATATTTGCTACCTATACTGTCAAATATGTTAGATGATGTTTGTGTGATGTGGTTGCCATGGTTCTTCTGCAATTTCTTGTAGTCAGAATTCTTGAAAAAAAAAAAAATTTTTTTTTAAAATAAACCATCCATTAAAACGTAACATAACATGTAGTGAGTAATCTGCCCACAGTAATGATGAAACCTTTAAATGTGATTAACAAATTTTATTTCTTTTAATCGTATGATCAAGCTGTCTGGTGAAAGATTCATTTTTCTGTTATATACTTCGTATTTCTACTTGCAGCCACTGAAGATCTTTGTGTTTGACGACACAGACCCGGAGCAGACCTCCTACCTAGGTATAGCAGATGTGCCAATGATACCATTAGCTCATGACAAGGGTGTACAGGGCATTTTTGAGCTGAAAGCAGCAGATGGAAAAATTAATGGCTGTATAGAAGTTGAACTGAGATGGCAGTTCTCATATATTCCTCCGTCCTCTGTGAAACATGAGCCATACCAAGAAGAGGTAAGCTCTGAACTCAAATATAACATAGAAATATTGACAGTATAGTTCCAGGTACAGACAGAACTCCAGTTAAATTTGTAGCTTTTTTAAGGAATTTCAGCTTTGAATGATAATTATGGAAAATATTTTCAGAAAGTATGATTTTATTGCATTGAATTCAAAAAAGATTTTCAAGGTGAAAGCTTACTGTTCAAGTTGGAAATCCAGTAACTGGAAACTGCCAGTTGATTATTTGTAGTCATCAAAGTTTAAATGAATTGAATTGTATTACTTATGAAAATTGATTTATAGAGTTTTTGTAATATATTTGTCTTAATCAGGTTACTTTATAGATTTGAGCAAATTTACATTTTATGTACACATCAGATGGAAGCAGCCCCTTTGGAGCCCCCTCAGAGGTTGGTTGCTTTCAAAGATGATGAACAGCCCCAGCCAGCAGGCCGACAAAGAATAGCTGCCAAGTTCCCGGGACCATCAGCAACGTCTACGCCCATGCCACGGCCAAGGGAGGAGCCGAGGGCTGCACACAGAGAGAAACCTAGAGTTGCTGCCACAGCTCCACATCCTCCAAGGGTGAGTGATATGTTACACAGGACATATGCATTGAAACTGGTTGTATACTAAACATAAGGATCAATAAATATGACATTTTCTTTTCAGTAGAGACGTCAGATATATGTTCAACTCAGCCATAAAATGTATATCGTAGTCTAGCGAAGATGTTTTTCTACTCACCAATCCATACTTAGAACATCAAGACAACTTTCAGAAAATTATATTAAAAAACTAGTACAGCAACCATTATTATAAAATGTATTAAGTTATGATTTTTTACATGTTAATTTTATCATTTTAAAAGACTAATTTTAAAATTTTCTTTGTATAATTAAATCACAGCGACAACTGATAGAGTCTCACTCGAGTGAAGGAGAGGAAGAGAAGGAAGAGGTGACTGAAGCCGTGTCACAAGTTGTATCCAACATTATGCCCTCAGGCATGGAAACGATGTCTTCTTTTAACGACACCACTCCAGGTAAACGTAACTTCTGCTTTGTTACAGACTAGTTTGTTTTGTTGGAGTTTATATGAGCTAATTAGCCCTTTTTTTTGCTGTTTTTCATAAATCATTTTGTAGATAATTCATGTTATAGAATATCATTATTTTGCCAGAAGTTTCTTGTGATGTCAAGTTTATTTGTCATGTTGTTTTTAAAATGTGTCAGGTTGAAGTGTTTGGGGTTAGCCTCATGCGACAACAATACTTACTGATCATTGTAATACTGTGTACATTGACAGCTTATATGCAATTTATACTGTTGCTTATATAAAACAATAAATACCACAGCATTTGAAGCATTATACTTACTTGCAAAGGAACATTTTTTAATAGATGGATAGTTATATTTTAGTTGCAAGTTATGTTTACTGCAATATATAGATTGGTGGGAAATTTTTATTAATGTTATTTTTCGTTGTCCAAAATATTTAAATTGAAATGTAGACTTCCTTCTTGAACTAGGTATATATCCTATGGAAATCAACAATAATAATTTCTGCTACTGTTATTAAACTCATTCCAATGTTACATACCCATTTTAAGGATCAGACCGCTCCGAGGATGCTGCTGAAGTTAAATCTCCAAGCTCAGTTGTAGATGAAGGTATCTCCATTATAATTTTACTGTTCATTTGTCTCTGTCAATAGCATTAAAAAGGAATTCCTTGAAACTGTCATAGTTTATGTATGAAGCTGAAATGGATTTACCCATGCAAAAAAGTTTAAGGAAGCAAGGCTAAAATAACTGTAAATTAAATTATGTTGTTAAAATAGCATCTAATACTGTTTCATATGAAGATTTACAAAGTCAGTATCTATAGAACTATTCAACAATTCTTTTAAAATTCCTCCAATCTGATCATGTAAATTCTGACAAGTCTGAAACTCTATGAAATAAATGGATACAGAATAAATTATAAAATTATAAAATAAATTCAGAATAGATGCAAAGTTTTTGAAGGAATCAATGGACAAATATTTGTACATTTTTTTTTTCATTTTCCCTCAGACAGTTTTTTTTTTGTTTGTTTAGATTTCCAACACTAACATTTTCCCAGTTTCAAGGAAATCCACTTTAACTGCTTTACATGTTAAATACTTGAGTGTTCCTAAGAACACCTTGCTAACTATATACTTTAAACTAGATTCATTTTGAAAGACTAAGTGGACCAACCTGATTCTGAAGAATATTAATTTTGTTTAAGTACTTTGTGTTTGTGCTGTTGTGTGTATGTATGAAGTGTCATGACACTAATCTGACATCTGCCAACAATAGGGGTCATTTGGCTCAACACAGATAAAGATGAAGGAATCTGCTATGCTAACATAATGCTTAAATATTATCACTAAAAAAGATCTTTATAGCTGGGAGTATGGGTGAAAGCTTTTAATGAAGAAGATTGTGTTAGCAAATCTAGCTTTGTTTAGAGCAGGATAACATTTTATTTCCTTCAAGTGAAACGACAGATGTATAAGCGTAGTAGCTATTGCTGGCTTAAATGGGTACTTTGACAGGCTGGAATGTTTACACATTAGGCATTTTAAGTTCTATAGATACATTTTCATACTGATTCTTTTAACAGGGTGGTGTTACATAAATAAACATGCTGTGTCAAAAAGAGTCAATGAAGGCACACTGAAGACTTCATCAGATGAACTTAATCACCTACTACATTGATATTAATTTTTGTTGATAATTTTCTAATGAATCCAACCACCTCTCATAGGCTTGCTAGGGTTGAAATAACTTAAAAAGATTTAACATAGAATAAAATGGAGTGTTTTTTTTTCTTTTGTAATTTAAGAAAATAACACTGAGATCATTATTTTAAAGCCACAAACTTTCAGATGTTTTTCCATTGAAGATATTTTAAATTGAATTGTTTTGACATGTAAACCCGGAATTCTGACACATTAGCTTACCATATACCATTTTTAGCACCAGATGGACCAGAATTTGACGCACATGAGGAAGTTATACAAGAAGAAGTTCTATCAGACCGTAGCTCTGCACGCTCTGCACACAGTAGCCGTGCAAGCAGCCGAGCTAGTAGCCGAGCTAGTAGTCGTAGAAGTGGTCGAGGTATATAAAGGCTACACTGCAGCTTATATTGACTGCTTTCCTGTTCTGTATAGAATATGCACACTTGTTTGGTTGTAGAGTCACTTTCAAGATGTTTGGCCTTTTCTACACTGCACTCCTGTTTCACTTGATATAGCAGTTCCCCCTTTCTTAACCTTACATCTGCTAATCCATCATTAGATTTAACTTGTTCATTGGAGGAAATGTTCATGTGTTATTGACACCAATCAAAACAAACAGGGACCTATCAGAACAATTTCACCAAGTGTGTCACTATCTGTCAGATATCTGCTCTCAGCCATGACTAAAATATTGTTAGATGGAAAGTCATCAACTTCAACAGATAGATGATTCTGAGTTTACATGCCATGTCAAAGAATCAGTTAGGAAGCATCAGAGGTCAAACTCACAGAATGATGGAGATAATTTAAATCTTCTCTATACAAGCAAAACAAATGAAAATTCATGAAGTATATTTTGTTGCATTTTTTGTCAGTATCTCTTAAGTCAGGGTCAAATATCACAGAGGTCAAACTGAAACAACCTATTAGTCATAACATTCTTGCTTTCAAATAATATTCGTCTTTTTTGGTCTATAAGCTTTCTTGAACTCCTGCAATCACACCTAGCTTTCTATTGTTGTTTTCTGTCTGTCTTTCTTTGTATAGATGAGGTGTTCTTTTTTCAAGCTTTTTTTTGTAAAGAGTTATCTTTATCAGACAGGTTCCATTGTGCTTTTGACTAACACATAGGTGCATGACCTAGAAAATTATATCAATAAAAAAAAAATTAATTCTTTGAACTGAGAAATTTTGATTATTTCGATTCTTTCACTAGCGTTTTCCTTTTAGAAAGACTCTAATTTGTTCATACTTATTCCGGTTGTAATCTTGATCTCAATCTTGCCTTATTGGACTAACCGGTACCTAGCAATGCAGATTTAAGGGTTTTAGAAGCATTTTACTATTCATTCAATATTGCTGAACGGGACTAACTTGGTCAGGTTTGATAGAAATATCTGCTTTCTTACTGGTAGGAAAGGCTAGGATCTCTATCCAGTTATAGTACTAAGCCTGTTGTCTTGGCATATCTGTAGGTAGAAACACTATTGTAATGTAATCAGTTTAAGTTACTTTTCTCTGCACTGCACATTGAAATGAAGTTGAACAGTTCTGTGTAATAGCAGTTTTGTATTCTGTCTTAGTGTGTGCACTGTGTTTACTGATACAAGGACTAATCCAGATTTCTGTTTCAGCAATTGCAGGTCAAAAGCCATGGTCACCATGGCTGGATGCTACTGGCTTAGTATTCTACTGTTTTTAGCTCACCTGAGCACGAAGTGCTCAAGGGTGAGCTATTGTGATAGGGGACTGTCCGTCGTCCGTCGTCGTCC
>JAULCC010621213.1:0-10260 GCA_032358795.1 Nuttallia obscurata
TCCGAGAAGGTCGTGCAATGATAAGCGGAGGAATGCATTTAGCTAAAAATTCATGTACCGTAACAGGTAATACTATTTATACTAGATAACGGGACATGAGGATACTTGCAACTTAATTTAATTGTACTGTTTTGTTTTTTTAAATATAAAGTTTAAATTTTAAAAGCGCAATTAGTTTGATAAATTATTGACAAATTTCTATTGTCCTTTTTCCTTTTTTCATGTGCTTCTAAAGTTTATTAATAGTTTGAATATAAAATGGATTTTATTTATCAATCAATATAGAACAGAAAAGGTATTTTATTTCGACTTGTACAATGTAGTACATCGTCATATGAAGTTCAATGCATAATATAAATATAATCACATGTCAAACACGTGTGGAAATAACATATACTCATCAGAAAAGACTAGAATTACCTTTAATACATGAAGAATTATTCCATTGTACTTATTAATAAAACTGCTGATACTTTTGAGAAAAGTTAAAAAAAACGCTAATTAATTTATCACATCTCTGATATGAAGAAGTGTACGATTTTATTTTATCATTTATTATTATCTAAGTTACAATTTTATGTATAACGGTTAGAATAATTGAAGGGTGTAGATATTGATATTTTGTTGCGATTGTTATGTTTAAGAAATGTCTTTAGAACTAAATACCATACGAGTATACTGTGATTTGAAAACCGTCTGTGATATAACCGTGATAATCTCTTATAATTCAGAAATGAATGACATGATATTTAACTAAAATATATGAAACGTATTATTTCGATTTGTCTACCATGATGTTTAAATGTAAATATTAACTGTACAATAATTTTTATTTGTTTATCTAGTTTGTTCTTCTCTTTTTTGTTCAACTGATTTTTATCTTAAAGTGAACGGTCGCTGTTAATCAATTAACGCCAAATCTCATTATGGCTAATAATAGATTGTCTAAGCTATTTTAGAATACTTACATTTACATACAAAACTGTACATATATGAGAATTCTACAATATTGAGTGTTTCTGTAAAACATAATAATATGCATCATTTTCATGGTATTGTTCTGGGAATTTTTTGTATTCTGCATATGAACTATTATATGAATATGTACACTTTCGACTTAAATTCATGTAAATGGCGAATTTGCTTTTGTCGATGTCGTCAAGGAAGTTCTAAATAAACTAAACTAATGCATTTAAATGTGATATATGACTGTAACATTGTATTTATTATAAATTTCTATTTTAGGACACCTAGCATGATGAAATTTGTTGAACTGCTGATCAGTTATCACAAAGAAAACAATAAATAAGCTCGCATCATTTTGTGTTAAACTGAGGAATGATCTTATGAGTATTGTTTAAGTTTATTATGTTTAAATTTGTGTATGTACTTAAATCTGCAGTGAATTATCTATCATACATGTGTATTATGTCAACAAAATCTAGTATTCACCATATAATCATCTAAATCTCTCACTACATTCTATCAGAAATTTAGTATTAATTCTAGATTCTTGATATAACAAAAGTACAATTTAGCCTATCAAATTCACAATGTATTTAATAAAGGATCTCAACGCATGCAATGTTATATTTATATGTATTTATGACGGTGAGCTTTGTCAGACCAGGCTCTCAAGGCTTATTATAATTTGTTATCTGTTTTTGATCGTTTGCACTTAGATATTAAGATCAAACTATCTCTGTTCAACTCAATGGTTGTTCTCATTATATTATATGGTTCGGATGTGTGGGGTATTTATGATTTTAATGAAGTTGACAAATTACATATCAGATTTTGCACATATATTCTTGGTTTTAAGCCTCAAAACCCGAACCATGCTGTATACGGTGAACTTGGGAGAATTCCTCTATCTGTTAGTTTAAAACATATTTCATTTCCAATTAAAGTACAGAAATGGGGTCGGGCCACAAGTTCTAACAACATTAGTTACGGCCCTCCCCTATCTGTTATTTGTAAAGAAAGAGCTCTCAAGGGTTGGATAAAGATAACGAAAAATAAAAACTCTTGTATTCATGATATGTACACTGATCAATCCACAATCATAACTGGTACTTGCTGGGCGAGTAAAATTAAATCGTTAATAAATGATTTGGATTATTCAAATATTATATCTAGTTTTAATACTAATACTGATTATCTACCAGTTTCAATAAGACGTATAAGGGATCATCTTTTACAAGAATGGGGTGCATCAGTTAGTCATTCTCAATTATTATTGTCAATTTAAAAGTTCGTTTGGCTTCGAAAAATACCTAGATGTTTTAGATAGAGATGTACTACGACATTGTGTATCAAAAATCAGACTCAGCGCTCATGCTTTAGAAATTGAAGTTGGTCGATATAATGGGACTGAAAGAGAGAACATACTCTGTAAAATTTGTAATACATAACGCAGTTGAATCGGAATATCTCTTCATTATGTGCTGCCCAAAATATAGAGAAATTAGACGTAAATATCATGGTAACATATCATGGCCCTCTCTTCAAAAATTAATTCCATTATGTCAACAAGAACAAGTCATTAATTTTAAAACTTGTGAAATATATAAAAGAAGCCGACTTTGTTAGAAAAACTACTCTGGATAATTTGATTTCATTGTTTCGTTTAAATGTCAGTTTCTGAAATGCTTGTGTTGTTGTGTATTTTTGTATATTTTCATACGATGATTATGTATAGAAGTATGATTATGTTGATATAGTTTGTATATGTGGAAAAAATGTGTCTTTGCTGCCATATTTCTATGTAATTGGCCCAAGGCAAGTATAAGCCGATATTGCCATTAAAATTGCATTGTATTGCTGTAATGCTTAAGTCTTATAAAAGTATGTTGTGTTCTGTTCTGATAACCGATGATAACCGACTGTTACAGGAGTGTTTGACTATTTACATCCAATATCACGACAGTTAGGTGTAACGCCTGTTACACTTTTGTTTGTATATATGGACTTTATTTTAATATTTTTAATATCACATTGTTTAAACATAACTGGGTGAATAAATATAATGTTGTTGTTGTTATTTATTGTTGATTGCTGCATCGTCTTTGTTTTTATTGGCTGTTATTATATATGTTGTACATATTGTGTTATTTGTTTTGTTACTTAAAGTATACACATGAAAGTTATTGCTTTCTATAAAATCAAAAATAAGGCACTCTTACAAGATAAAATGAAATTCTTTTCGTACCTTCAAGTTACTATTTTGTATAAATATATTGTTAAACAAACCATAGACAAAACTAAAAACTTGTTCTTCTAATATATTTTTTAACCATTTTTAATTCTGGGAAATACTGTTGTATCACATAACGTTGCTTATTTCCGGTGTAATATAATCATCACGTATTTTCTTATACACACGACACGTTACATATAAGAACCGATTTATCTGACCTATGTATTTATCCGTGGCATAGTTTACAGAATGAAAATAACCGTTGCCTTGAAATTAAACTTAAATTTTTTTTATTTGTTTAAGTTTTAAGTTTGATGCAGTTTCGAATTCTATACAGGGGTTTGATAGACTTTGGTCAAAGTCATGCATTTAAACCATGTCAGGTATGCTAATTTACGTTTTCAGTAAACTTTATGACACAGTTGTGTGGCCTACTATCAGCTACTGTTAATTGAGACATTGGCTGGACTCCACCAGTAGTTAAACAATTAACTGATTATGTTTTAAAAAACAAATGCAAACATTGGTAGAACTGACAGTAAAAGAAAAAGACTTATTCTAGACAACATTGTTCAATCAAATACAACATAAATGTCATAAAAGTAGAACTACAAGTATAAGAATAGAGGCTATAGGAAATAGACTTTTAAACAAACTTATAAAACTGAAAAATATGTTAAATGTGTATCTATTTACCGCAAAGCTAGATGTACGTTTGCTAAATTCAGATAAGATGTGGCACCGTTAAAGATTGATCCTGGACGTTATCAATCATTTCCACTAAGCCAAAGAAACTGTTTTTACTGTCAAAACACGGTAGAAGACGAATGTCATGTTTTATTATAATTCTCTTTGTATGATGACTTACGGCATGAACTGATGTTAAAAGTGATTTTTGTTCATTATCAGATAACGAAAACCTTTCATTCCTCCTTACAGTTGAAAATTTAGTTAGACACGATGCTTAAACTTGTCATGAAATCATAAGTTAAGGCGTCACATTTTGTAAAATAAGTAAGACATATTTTAAATGTTCCTATACCATGTTGTTTAAAACAAGTATACTATCTGTCTTAATCATTTACTCTGAAAAAGTAGTTTTATTGCATGTTTTTTAATGTTGTTATCACCTGTCTTATTCATTAACTATTTCATATTTTATTATATATTTATAATGTTGTTACTTTTTAATTTGAATAGTCACTAATAACTCGAAATAAGCGGTTTTATACGTGCATATGTTGTCTGTTACCCTTTCACTACCTTACCTCGAGTTTTAAGTTATATGCAAACAGCTTGGATCCGGATGAGACGCCGAGGGTCCAAGCTGTTTGACACTAGCCAATTGTTTTGCCAAAATTTAGCTGTTTGACACTAGCCAATTGTTTTGCCAAAATTTAGCGAATCTGTGAAGTTAAAAATGAGGCAGACGAAATATTGCGCATGCGCGGTATTGTTTCCGGCAGTGAAATTCATGATGTGTACAAGTATGACTAACTCAATTCTCTGTCTGTCTGTCTGTCTGTCATTTCCACAAATGTTGAATCCCTTCCTTCCCATGCTGTTTGGAGGTCATAAATGATAACCAGCTTCTATAATAAGCAAAGAAACAACACGGAGGTGAAATGTCACTACAAGATGGAATTGACGTCACCTAGTGTCTATGGTACATTTAACTGGAATTGGTGTGTGTGTGTGGGGGGGGGGGTGTATGAAATTATTAAACGTGTATTTGTGTGAATGGTTTTTACTATATGCTAGAGATATTTTTGCGATGATAAAATTTTTCAAAGCAAACTTAGAATCGAGCAAACACATTGTTTGATAAGTAGCAATTTAATGGACAGTTTCTTAAATGATCAAACCATGGTCTATCACTGTAGTAGCAGTTAACTTTTTACACCACGACCATCACCTTTCACATATTATTGACCTTACACTCAGAATCAATAAGTTTCATCAGCTGGAGGTGTTCAAACGGGCATTCAAAATTCCAAATATGAGGTTACTGGGCCCAAGTGTTAATCAGTTCAAGGTCTTCACGGCCTTGACCTTCGACGAACTGATCTCAAAATCAATAGGGGTCATATGCAGGTCATGACCAACACGCATACCAAGTATGATGCCCGAGCAGTCCTCGGTTATTGATCGGAAACGGGGTTTTTCATCAAAAGGTCAAAACGACACTTACCTTTGACCCACTTACCTCATAATGAAAATTTGCTGGTCATGGCCAGTTTGCCTTATAAGTTTGAGATCCCTAGGCTTAAGCGTTTTTTGACTATCGAAAAACCGGGGACGATCACTTTATGCAGTCCTTCGGGGATATATAATATTAATTGACCAACGTTCGTAATGATGTCATATTTGAATTTATGTTTTATTTATATTCTATTTTTTGTCTCGTGAATTATTTGAACTAATGTGACATTTTATGTGCGTAACAAAATAATATCTATATGCATACAGTGCAAATAAAAATATGTTCTGCTATGTTGAAATAATATACTAATAATTCTAGTTTCATTGCTCAATTCCGTCAATTGTTATTATTGCATATCTTTAACGGTCTACACATTTCCAATTTATATATCAAGATTCACGTACAATGTTCTAACTGATAATACTGTATTTTCAAATGAACGGTTTGACGGATTGCAAAGTAAGCTTTATTAGTGTGTACTTTATGACAATCAGATACATTTTTCTCAAAGTAAGCTCTATATATGTGGATTTTTATGGAACTCAAGAACATCTATCCCAAAGTGAGCTCTACTTGAAAGTATTCTATGAAAATCTTGTTCAAGATAGATAAGCTCAGTTACTCAGTGTATTTTATGAATTTCAAGAGTATATTTCGCAAAATAAGCTCTATTTATCTGTGTGTTTGTGTTTGTTTTGTTTTTTTGTTGAAAAGTGGAGTTTGGTTATTTCTAACATCATATGATGTTTTTTTTCTCAATGAAATTCTTGTACATCTCTCTGAATGTAAGCTCTTGTATGAAAGTTTATGACAAATTATGTCATTCAAAAATAACTATTTTAAGGTAAACTCAATAAGCGTGTATTTTATCAAACTCAAGTACAAAGTAAGCATGGATATTGTGTATTTATGAATCAATTACATCTGTCTCAAAGCATGAATCTAGAGCCGGTTCAGTCTAGATTCCTGCTCAATATAAGGTCTGTTAGTGTGTATTCAGTACATCATTATAAAAGAAAACAATGCTTTACTCTATGAAATATAGGTATACATCTGTCTTAATGTAAGCTCCCTGAGTGCTATCTATCTATCTCAAAGTTTGTTTTATTAGGTGTAAAATATTAGTGTGTTTTTTTAAAATGAAATTCAAGTAATTCTTTTTAAAATAAAAGCTCTATTTGTGTGTGTACGTATTATGAATATTCAAGTACATCTTTGCACAGCAAAGGCTCTATTTGTGTGTACGTATAATAAAAATCTTTCAAGTACATCTTTGTAAAGCAAAGGCTCTGTTTGTATGTAAACGTATAATAAAAATCTTTCAAGTACATCTTTGTAAAGCAAAGTCTCTTTTTGTGTGTGTACGTATAATGAAAATTTAAGCACATCTTTGTAAAGCAAAGGCTCTTTTTGTGTGTATACGTATAATGAAAATTCAAGTACATCTTTGTAAAGCAAAGGCTCTTTTTGTGTGTACAAGTATAATGAAACTTCAAGTACATCTTTCTTACGGTATGCCATATTAGTATTGAATTTTCGAAAAACAATCTCCGAGCGAGCCTTTTTATGTGTATCTTATTAAATTCAAGAACATCTAACCCAATGCAAGTCTTATTCCTTATCTTATGAACTTGAAGAACATTAATTTTTCATTTTCATTTTCGAATTGATTATATCACCTATCCTCATCCTTGATATAAATATGTAGCATTTTTTATGGAATACTAGCCTATATTTTTATTACACGGTTGAAATTGTCAACAATATCGATGTCAAAATTCAGCCCCAATAATGTTTATATAGGTTCAACTATATTTGACTTTAACAAAAGTAGAATGAACTTAATTCTATTTGACTTTCGCAAGAGTAGCTGCTAATGCTAAATCAATGAAAAAATATATTTTAATACTGCCGATAACGAAACTGTCAGAAAAAAGCTGTTAATGAATTAACCATCTTTAATCAAAACATTATAAGATAGATCAATGGCTTTGTAATACACTTTCTGTATAACATCGCGTGGGAAAGTTGTTTCAGAATGACAGGCAATTTTACACCATACTGTAACTTCATACTGTTAAGATTCATGTTCTTTTTCTATACAATGTTCCAACAACATTATAGTTTATTGTATAGTTTCAAAGTTATATATTAACGTATAACATGCTTATTATCATTATGAACGACAGGACAATCATTGGCAGCCAAATATATGGTGTAACATTATACTGTTTAGATCCATTGTCTTGTTCTACACAATGTTTTAACAACATTATAGTTTAGTGTTTGTTTGAAAAGTTATATTATATTATGATGATATTATATATTATGATATCATGCTGATACATTTTACTGTATAGATTCATGCCCTTGTTTAACACAATGTTTCAGCAACATTATAGTTTACTGAACGTTTGCAAAGCTATACATTTAACATATAACAGGTTTATTATCAACTTGATAGTTTGTTTTTTTTTGTTTGATTTTTTTTACCACATGTTTATAGCACACTTTTCATATGGAACATACGTTCAAAGGTGCTTTACATATCATCTCTTCCCTATTTTACATAGTGTGCCCCGATCATCAGGTTGTTAGTCGGCCGTTAACACTTGGCGCAAATTGCAGCCACGACACATTGGCTTACACTTTCACAGGTACCCATTTATACACCTGGGTGGAGTGAGGCACATGTGGGATTAATTTTCTACCCAGAAAAATCCGGCGGCCCGGGCGGGATTCGAACCCAGGACCATTCGATCCTGAGTCCTGCGTCTTACCACTAGACCACCGTCCCCACTAATTATCGTATGTTTGCAAAGTTTTATATTAAAGTACAACATGTGTATTATCAATATGATGAACAGGACAACCATCGTAATCTAAATAATATATATATAATGCCGTTACATTTTTCTGTACAGATTCATGTCCTTGTGCAACACAATGTTTCAACAACATATAGTTTATTGTACGTTTGCAGTTAACATTTACATATAACAGGCTTTTTATCAGTATGAATGACAGAATATCATCGTCAGTCAAATGATATCATGCTGTTACTGTTTTCTGCTTAGATTCATGACCTTGTGCAACACAATATTTCAACAACATTATAGTGTATTGTATGTTTGCAAAGCTATACCTTTTACATATAAATGGCTTATTATCAATATGAACGAAAGAATATCATTGTCAGCCAAATATATTATGCTGTATCATTATACTGTTTAGATCCATGCTTTTGTTCTATAGAATGTTCCAACAACATTATAGTTTATTGTATGTTTACAAATAACAGGCTATTATCATTATGATTTGTTGGTTTGTTTGGAATTCAACGTCGCTTTAACAGTATTTCAGTCATATCGCGACGTCCAGCTCATTACAGATGGAAGAAGACCCCGGGGGACCTCTGTACACTATTTCAGGCACAGAGTGCACCCGGGTAGAACCACCGACCTACCGCAAGCCAGCTGGAAGGCTTCCTCACTTGAACAATACGAAGTGCCCAGACCGAGATTCGAACCAACAGCGGTGAAGGGCTGAGAGATTGCAAGTCAACGACTATAACCACTCGGCCACGGAGGCCCCCTATCATTATGAACAACAGGACAATCATTCAGAACATGACTCTTGCTCTCACAAAAGTGTATACTTATTATAGTATTTCTGTCTCTTTCATACATGTAATTGGTGCATTTTTTTAAATACAAAATCCCTATTCAAGTGTATGAATCAGCATTTCAAATCATTTCCCTTAAATATATACCTGTTTGTTGTCATTTTCTGAGTTCTTTTTGTATCTGATTTTCTCTTATTTCATTTTCCGTTTGTTTGAAGTGTTCATTATACTTTCAATTATATGCTTGATATGTATACCCGAATTTCGGGAAATAAAGATATATATATATTCTCCTTGAGTAATCATTTTCAGTGTATAATATGAAAGCCATGTACATTTGTCTCAAAAACTACGCATTATAAGTGATTTTTTTATGAACGACAAATACATAAATAAATCAGTCTCGATGTAAGTCTTATTAGTGTGTATTTTATTAAAGTCAAATACATTTGTCTCAAAGTAAGCCTTATCAGTTTGTATTTTTAGAAATTCAAATATATCTGACTCAAAGTAAGCCTTATTTGTATATTTTTATGTAAATGAAGTACATTTGTCTCACGGTAAGCTCCTGAAGGTGTATTAAATGAAATTCCAGTATACCTGTCTCAAAATAAGCCTTGTAAAATGTGCAATTTATGAAGTTGGAGTATATTATGTCACAAATTTTCATTAAACTATGCATCATACTTAAGTTTTCCCACACCTTTTTAATGCTCTTTATATAAATACTGAGCCTTTTATTACATACACTAAGAACTTTGACTGGCAGATATTCAAAAGTTGCGTTTAACTGGATGAAAAATATTGCCAATGCTGTAGTAGCAGCGAAGTAAAAAGACGGATATCATTGTTTTCTTGGTTGCCCTTGTTATTTCGAACTCATACAAAACTATACAGAGTCGTATCACTATGATTATTCAATGGTACACAATTTAAGACTTATTGACAACGAAAATATTAATTAAAACCTTATAAATTAACTTTGTATATCAAGGTGTCTTTAAAACATAGGAGTGTCATTCTAACCAACTTTGTAATAACTTGATATTGATCATCCTCATTCTTTTTTTCTTTTTTTGTGATTTGCAATACAATAGGAACTAGTGTAAAACTCGATTTTAGTTTAATTTACAGTCAAGTGCAACAATACAATACGACACTTTATTTGTAAATAAAGGCCTCCGGCCCAAAATACAGCGAATTTGATATAATATCATACATTTAAGGTTGTGT
>JAULCC010621224.1:0-17606 GCA_032358795.1 Nuttallia obscurata
ATATTTGGAGAAACAATTGGCCGAGTGTCAAACAGCTTGGATCCTGATTAGACGCCGAGTTACTCGGCGTCTTATCTAAATCCACGATTTTTGCAATTTCTATCTCGGTCGCCCGTAGCAGGCTAAAGGTTAAACATTATAGATCTATCTGAATTTGTTGTTATGCATAATAGAAAGTGAAATGTTATCTGTGATTTTGTGAAAGTGCAATAGTCTCGTCTAGTATGATTCATTGATGAAGAACCTTGTTTCTTATATGCTTATAATCTGTATTTTTATTTAAGACAGGTACAGTATAGAATATACCGCATAAGTAATGGATTGAATTGAAAGTCGTTCATTGTTATTAATCAATCTATAACACGCAAAATAAAAATATCAATGAGAACAGTAAACAGTTTTTAGCAAATATGTCAAATATGGGGAGAGATCCTTAGATAAGGTTGTAATAACTTGTAGCCCAATCCCCTTGCATGTATATCATATGCAAATACATATGTTTAAACTAAAAGCAGGTATGTTAATTAGTCTGCAAAGGAATCTGTATTTTATCTTTTCAAACTATTGTTGTTTTTGTGTCAGAGCAACATATCCCGTTAATAGGTCTGGTCTGTTGGAAAGAATTCAGAGGTTTCGTGCGTTATAGTAAATATTAATGTTTTCAACTGTCATAATTGTGAGGATCAGAATTAAGATAGTCTTAAAGGAGCCCTCGTATCAAGTTTTTTTTTATTGTTTGCACACATAACAGAAAGAACAGAATAGCTTTTTTATTTCGACTTGTACGAAGTACATCATCATATCGATGACAATTATAAAACGCATCACATTTCATTGTGTCATGCGAAACACCCACACTTCAACACACGCACAGACACTCACACCCGTACTACAGAATATGCGAGGGACGGTAAGGTTTATAAGAGCCGAGTCCCCTTATTAATTTTACTGACCCCCTATACTTCTGTAGAGGGTCAGTGACAAACCCAATAATTGATGTATTTTGTGGACCACTAAAACTGATCTATACTGTAACAGTGATCTCTGTATATGTTGATATTTGTTAATAGCATTTGACATCATAGGTAAAATGATGTAATGGGTTAAATGTTGTAATATACATGTACTAGTTATTTGGTTTTGAGATTATGGAGGGAAATTACTATGAAGGCGATTACAATAGAGTTTGTTTCTGAGTCAGCAATTGGTGCCCGTTTATTTTCCCCGTCATATGTATGTGAAGGAACCATCCTTCTACATACCGAACAACAATGTATCTTAAATAAATAATATAAATTAATACAATTTTTGTCTGTAATAGTACATGGAGTTTGGTATAATGTATTCAAAGTGAATATGACTGTAAATTTTTCTTTCACTTACTCTCACTTTTCTTTCCTTATTTCATGTTTAAATAGTTCATTATGAGTTAATTGCTAGAAATTATTATAATTCTTTTGTAAAAATCACAATAACAGTTACAAAATTACGATTACAATTGATTTGTTCAAGCTTAATTCACTCTCTTTTAAAAGTATATATATCATGTTAAATTATATTTAAAATAGGCAAATGAAAACCCTTCCTAGCCGGGTTGATCTTGAAAAAGACGCCATGTAGAATTAACGCAAAATTCGATCATTGAATTCATTGACCCCCTATTGAAATATAGAAGATATGCACGTGACAGTCTTTAACCAATGAAATTGCGTTGGAGACGAAGTAATAAGCTTTATACAAGGCGGGTTTGATGAAAATGTTTCGCAGTAGATGATGTCTAACTGCAAAATAAGATGTGTTCATTCTCATTCTCCCATAAACAGTGAACCAAATTGCACGCAAGTACCTAATTGAAACATCCAATCGAAAGTGAAAATACTACTAATTTCTCATTATCTAATGGTTTTCATCTAGGACTCGGCATCCTTAAATAAGGAAACAAAACTTGTGTTTTATGTCTATTTATAATTTTCTTCCGGTCATATTTCTTTTTCTTTGAAATTGTACCTCCATCGAAACCAAAATACCATTCAGCAGACTATTACAATATTTGCGTTTTAAAATCGAAACAATACAAGTTATCGTAAATATATGATTTAGGACCAGGAAACTTAAGGCAATAGTGCAAGTATGACAACATGAAATGACTTATACATTAAGCAATACCATTATCCTTGTACGCCCTTCAGGGAAAGGACCGTAACCTAGGTTGAGCAAACGTGTGACTCGACCCCATATCAGTGTGATAACATTAAATAAATTATGTTGGAACTGGCATTCCCACGGAAAAGATTTCTAATCTACGTATATATCTTTAAGATTTATAAAACTGAGAGCAACGTTTAAACGATAACAATGTTGACCACATGTAAATAAAAACTCTGTGAAGAGAAAGGGTAAGATCGACGAAAGAACAGTGTAAAAGGAATCTTCTAAATACTGTATCCACCCGGTAGCATATAAGTGTGCTCTATAGATATGAATATCATCGGTAAAGAGGACATATTCTGTTGTATCTTAAGCTATATGTATGATGAATTTCTTTAGTTATGAGATTTTCTTTTGAAAATGATACTGCATGAGATATATTACATCTTCACTAGAAGAAATTTGACCAAACAGGTGTAGCTCACCGAGAATGCGATCTTGAACCATATTTTGTTTCCATTTCCACCCCTGGAAGACAGGGGTGGTCACGTGATTTGTAGTAGGGGTTGTGACGTATCGCATAAGCAAAATGACGTACTGAAGCGGCATTAACATAACTGGGTTATCTAACATCAATATAAAACAAACCCAGTATACATACGTTATATAGCCCTTGTTAATGAGAGAAATATAACCTATCGTGTAGGAAAGGAATTTTCCACCCTCGGAATCAGAAGTCTACTCGAGGCTTAAAAAGCTACACACCTTGAAATAGCCTATTTCCTAAGTATATTTCTGACTCTCGGTGGGATGTTCCAATCCACCATGAGTGTTCATATGATATACCGCTATGCTTTTATAGTCGTCTGTCAATTTACGCTCTACTTTGATATATAGCTTGTGCTTGTGTTAGATTTTCTGAGAAGTTGACCAATCAGATGTTGCAGAGGTAACACCCTTCAGGGTGTCTCCGGATTCCATTGAACAGGTCAAAATCCTTTTCGTGTGTCTCCTGAAAGATGGATTAAACAAACAATATATCAATGGATTAAGCACGCTATTTATGTACCCAAGTCGTAATCCAAACTGAGTCAGAAGCCCTAGCTCCAAGTCGCTGGCTCGTTTCACGGAAAAAAGTCCAAGTTTTATAACAAAATACGGAGCAGCGCACACAAAGAACGCAACAGACACGGCAATCATTAACATGGTCACATTCCTTTCAGAATTCCGAATTTTTGTTCGACCTGGATTCTTTCTTTTCCGCCTTAGAGTTTCATTGGTATCTAGCGCTGACGTGCATGTTTCAGCGTCATCTTCAATGGCTATTGTAGAGGGATTCTCTGGTTGCAAGGATGTCACATGAGATGATGCTTGAGTGCAGGCAGGATAAGTTTCGGCTTCCATATTATGCCTATACCTGCCATTGTGTTGCGTGTTTTTGTTGTGAACATTGCTAATGTTTATTCGTTTTATCTTACACAATGTCCACACAACGTTACTATACGCTATGACTATAATAAACAAGATGACCAAAAACGTCAGAGCATCAATGCTGTGAAAAATAATCACACTCAGTTTGAGGTCTGGATCATCGGAATTAGTGCAATAGTGACCTGCTATAGTTATATTATTTCCAGGTTCGAACATTTTCACTGTGACGATGTCAAAGTTAAAGAAGTCTCTCAATGACATCAGACATGACACAATAATGATGATCGTTACCGCCTTCTTTGTAATCGCTTTTGTAATTTGACGTCGGACAGTTCCACAGATCGTCCAGTAGCGGTCGAATGAAATGAAACCTAAAATAAGTCCAGATGATTCCACAAACCAGTGACCAAGAAAATGCATTGACTTGCACGCAATGTGGTTTGTGTACATAATATTCAAGCTCATTTCGGCTATGTTCGCTGAAAATAGCAGACACACGACCATATCTACGGTAGCCAGGGATATAATTAATAGTATAGTTGGCGTTTTTCTCCTTTTGCATCCATAAAACCTTATTGTTATGATGTTCCCAATAACCCCAACAATACCGAGAACTGCCATAGTTACGATGAGTGGGAGAAGCTCAATCAGCTTTTTGTGATGCAGTTCTCTAACGGTCTGTGACTCTTGCTGGCTTGCTGTTGCGTTGGGAAACATTTTCGCGCTGAAATAAAAGTTTCCAAAATTAATCATGACAAAATCTAAGGAGAAGCTGTTGAAACAATTCTTAAATTTGACATCAATATAATAAGCACATTCGAAAAAAGGTATGGTATCATTCATAGAAGCGTTTGTTCTATCAAAATGTTACCAGGAAATGTGTAAATACTATATAAACATGCTCTTGTAAACTCAAGCGTAGCTATTTATATGTAGTAACCTAGTTGATAGGTCAGCAACCAATCCTGTATGATTTGTGAGTAACGCCATATAAAGGTCCTCAATTAAGAATGTTCGAATGGTGATCTTGTTGTTTTTGTCATTTTATATGTAGGGAATGTCTGGTTATGTTTCTTGGTTTTAGAAAAGATTTGGAAACAGTGAAATGCTTCTGGTTATGATTTCTTTACGCAAGCTAGCTTACATTACAATGCATTCGAATACTTACTGTAAACGTAATGTGTTTGTTTTGTCACATTGCAATCTGTTTGTCATAATAAAATATTGTTCATAACGGTTAAAATTCTGCTTATGGGTCTTTCATTTTTTTCCATTATCTATACGATTAATTTTGTTTTAACTATCTATTATCAGTATAATTTGAACATTAAAGTATACTCATCTGACATGATTTTACATTAGTGTGATGAGACGATCTTTAACGTCACAATAAACTAAGCTAAACAATGCTTGACATTTTTCTTGCAATTCGCATTGAGCTATAAGCTTAACAAGACTATGTTTCCAGTTTTGCATTTTGACAACCACCAATGGTACTAGTTGTCCTAGTCTTGACAATCACCAAGGGCAAAAGTGGTCTGAGTCTTGACCATCACCAATGGTAACAGTGGTCTTTGTCTTGACCATCGCCAAGGGTAGTAGTGGTTTAGTCTTGACCATCACCAAGGGTAGTAGTGGTCTAAGTCTTGACCATCACCAAGAGTAGTAGTGGTTTTAGTTTTGACCATCACCAAGGGTAGTAGTGGTTTTAGTTTTGACCATCACCAAGAGTAGTAGTAGTCTTAGTTTTGACCATCACCAAGAGTAGTAGTGGTTTTAGTTTTGACCATCACCAAGGGTAGTAGTGGTTTTAGTCTTGACCATCACCAAGGATAGAAGTGGTTTTAGTCTTGACCATAACCAAGAGAAGTAGTGGTTTTAGTCTTGACCATCACCAATTGTAGTAGTGGTTTTAATCTTGACCATCATCAAGGATAGAAGTGGTTTTAGTCTTGACCATAACCAAGAGAAGTAGTGACTTTAGTCTTGACCATCACCAAGGGAAGTAGTGGTCTTAGTCTTGACGATTTCCAAGGGTAGAAGTGGTTTTTGTTTTGATCATCACCAAGGGTAGTAGTGGTCTTAGTCTTGACCATCACCAAGGGTAGTAATGGTTTTAGTCTTGACAATCACCAATGGCAGGAGAGATCTTAGTGTTGGCCATTACCAAAGGCAGTAGTGGTCATAGTCTAGACCATCACAAAGGGTAGTAGTTGTCTTTATGTTGACCATCACCAATGCTAGAAGTGGTTTCAGTCTTGACCATCACCAAGGGAAGTAATGGTCTTAGTCTTGACCATCAACGAGGGTAGTAGTGGTCATTATGTTGACTATCACCAAGGGTAGCAGTGGTCATTATGTTGACAATCACCGACAGTGGTAGTGGTTTTAGTCTTAGCCTTCGCCAAGGGTAGTTGTGGTTATTTTTCTTGACCATCACCAAGGGTAGTAGTGGTTTTAGTCGTTATCATCACTAAGCGTAGAAGTGGTTTAAGTCTTGACCATCACCTAGGGTCATAGTTGTTTAAATCTTGACCATCACCAATGGTAGTAATGGTTTTAGTCGTTAACATCACCAAGGGTAGAAGTAGTTTAAGTCTTGACCATCACCTAGGGTTATAATTGTTTAGTCTTGACCATCACCAATGGTAGTAATGGTTTTAGTCGTAACCATCACCAAGGGTAGAAGTAGTTTAAGTCTTGACTAATACCTAGGGTTATAGTTGTTTTAGTCTTGACCATCACCAAGGGTAGTAGTGGTTTTAGTCTTGACCTTCACCAAGGGTAGAAGTAGTTTAAGTCTTGACCATCACCACGGGGAGTTGTGGTTTTAGTCTTGACCCTCACCAAGGGTAGTAGTGGTTTAAGTCGTTACCATCACCAAGGGTAGAAGTAGTTTAAGTCTTGACCATCACCTAGGGTTATAATTGTTTTAGTCTTGACCATCACCAATGGTAGTAATGGTTTTAGTCGTTACCATCACCAATGGTAGAAGTAGTTTAAGTCTTGACCATCACCTAGGGTTATAGTTGTATTAGTCTTGACCATCACCAAGGGTAGTAGTGGTTTTAGTCTTGACCTTCACCAAGGATAGAAGTAGTTTAAGTCTTGACCATCACAACGGGGAGTTGTGGTTTTAGTCTTGACCATCACCAAGGGTAGTAGTGGTTTAAGTCTTGACCATCACCAAGGGTAGTAGAGGCTTAAATGTTGACCATCACCACGGGTAGTAATGGTCTTAGTCTTGACCGTCACCAAGGGTAGAAGTGGTTTTAGTCTTGACTATCACCAGGGGTAGAAGTGGTTTTAGTCTTGACCATCACCAAGGGTAGAAATGGTTTTAATCTTGACCATCACCACGCGTAGTAATGGTCTTAGTCTTGACGATCACCAAGGGTAGTAGTGGTTATAGCCTTGACCATCACCAAGGGTAGTAGTGGTTTTAATCTTGACAATCACCACGGGTAGTAATGGTCTTAGTCTTGACCATCACAAAGGGAAGTAGTAATTTAAATCTTGACCATCACCACGGGTAGTAAAAGTCTTAGTCTTGACCATCACCAAGGGTAGAAGTGGTTTAAGTCTTGACCATCACCACGGGGAGTAGTGGTTTTAGTCCAGAACATCACCAAGTGTAGTAGTTGTTTTAGTCTTGACCATCACGAAGGGTTATAGTTGTTTTAGTCTTGACCATCACCACGGGGAGTAGTGGTTCTAGTCTTGACCATCACCAATTGTAGTAGTGGTTTAAGTCTTGACCATCACCAAGGGTTGTGGTGGTTTAAGTCTTGACCATCACCAAGGGTAGAAGTGGTTTTAGTCTTGACCATCACCAAGGATAGTGGTGGTTTTAGTCTTGACCATCACCAAGGGTAGTAATGGTCTTAGCCTTGACCATCACCAAGGGAAGTAGTGGTTTAAATCTTGACCATCACCAAGGGAAGTAGTGGTTTAGTCTTGACCACTACCAAGGGTAGTAGTGGTCTTAGTCCTGACCATCACCAAGGGTAGAAGTGGTCTGAATTTTGACCATCACCAAGTTTTATAGTGGTCTTAATGTTGACCATCACCTAGGGTAGTAGTGGTTTAAGTCTTGACAATCACCAAGGGTAGAAGTGGTCTTAATGTTGACCATCACCAATGGAAGTAATGGTCTTAGTCTTGACCATCACCAAGGTAGATGTGGTTTAAGTCTTGACCATCACTAAGGGTAGTAGTGGTTTAAGTCTTGACCATCTCAAGGGATGGCAGTTATTTTAACCTTGATCATCACCAAGGATAGAAGAGGTCTTAACATTGACCGCACCAATGGTAGCATACGTTTTAGTCTTCACCACCACCAAGTTTGACAGTGGTATTTGCTTTGACCATCACCATATATCCTGAAGGCCAAATAAACTGTAATCGATCAGAGTGTTCTTATGATTACTAAGTATTTCCCAAGTAGACGCATTGACTTGTGACAAGACTTGTCATAATGAGTCCAAAAGAGCCTAGACAATGAGCAAAGAACAACATGGATAAGAAGAAACTGAGCTGAAGAAGTAGTCAAAAACGGGTACGTGAGTACATGTACGTTGTTCTGGATCAAGTAAGAAAAACTGCAGTGGAAAGTCAGCGGAGGTGATTGTGGGAACCAGCAAAAACAGGATATGGATGGCAAAAGCAGGAAGAGAAAAGAGGAGGGAAAAATAAATATATATATAAGTCAAATGCGTTTGATATCGGAAAGTGTTGACTTCCTCAGTAAGTCAAGAGAATTGCGCATTTCTATGTTAGCACTTATAATCTTCTCTATCATCTTACAGAAGTATTAATATAAGTATACGTACAAGTGGATAAGGTAGTAGTAGAAGAGTGAATATTGAATTAGAAGGAGTTGAGGTAGCAGTTGAACAAATAATTAACTTTGAAGTAGTAGTACTTTATTAATGAGTATAATTAGACCTTGTATTAGAGCTGAAGAAATAGTATTATTAGTTTTTGTAGTAAGAGTAACAAATCTTTGTTTAGATCTATACTGTAAATGCAGTATTGTACCTCTAAACTGAAAATACAGTATTGTACCTCTAAACTGAAGATACAGTATTGTACCACTAAACTGTATATGCAGTATTGTACCAGTAGGCTGTATATGAAGTATTGTACCACTAGGCTGTATATGCAGTATTGTACCACTAGTCTGTATATGCAGTATTGTATTACTAAACCGTATATGCAGAATTATCCCACTTCACTTTAAATGCAGTATTTTACCTCTTTACGGTATATGCAGTATTATACCATTAGCCTGTATATTCAGTATTGTACCACTAGTCAGTATATGCACTATTGTACCATAAGTCTGTATATGCAGTATTGTACCATAAGGCTGTATATGCAGTATTGTACCACTAGGCAGTAGATGCAGTATTGTACCATTAGGCTGTATATGCAGTATTGTACCACTAGTCTGTATATGCAATATTGTACCATTAGGCTGTATATGCAGTATTGTACCACTAGGCAGTATATGCAGTATTGTACCATAAGTCTGTATATGCAGTATTGTACCACTTGTCTGTATATGCAGTATTGTTCCACTAGTCTGTATATGCAGTATTGTACCATTAGGCTGTATATGCAGTATTGTACCAGTTGTCTGTATATGCAGTATTGTACCATTAGGCTGTATATGCAGTATTGTACCACTAGGCAGTATAAGCAGTATTGTACCACTAGGCTGTTGGTGTGGTAGTATACCACTAGGCTGTATATGCAGTATTGTACCACTAGGTAGTATATGCAGTATTATATCATCAGGTTTTATATGCAGTTTTGTAACACTAAACCGCATATGCAGTATTGTTCTTCTAAACCGTATATGCAGTTTTGTACCACTAAATAGTTTATGCAGTTTTGTACTACTAGGCTTTAAATGCAGTATTGAACCACTAATCTGTATATTCAGTAATATAAAAATTAACTGTATATGCAGTATTGTACAACTGTAAATGCAGTGCTTTACCACTAAACTGCATATGCAGTATTGTACCACTAGGCTGTCGGTGTGGTAGTATACCACTAGGCTGTATTTGCAGTATTGTACCACTTAACCGTAAACGCTGTATTGTATCACTAAACTGTATATGCAGTATTATATCACTAAGCTGTATGACTGTATTGTATCACTAAACTGTATACGCTGTATTGTACCACTAAGCTGTATATGCAGTATTGTACCACTAAGCTGTATATGCAATACTGTATCACTAGGCTGAGGATGTGGTATTATACCACTTAACTGTATTGGCAGTATTGATGCACATAACTGTTAATGCAGTTTTGCACCACTAAACTGTTTATGTCGAACTGCACTACTTGACTGTCAATGCAGTATTGTACCTCTAAACTCTATGTGCAGTATTGTTCCACTTAACTGTATATGCAGTATTGTACCTCTAAACTGTTAATGGAGCATTGTACCACTTAACTGTATATGCAGTTTCGTACCACTTAACTGTATATGCAGTATTGTACCACTAGGCTGTATATGCAGTATTGTACCACCTTTCTGTATATGCATAAATGTACCACTAGGCTGTATAAGCATTATTTTACCACTAGACTGTCAACGTAGTATTGTACCACTAGACTGTCGGTGTGTTATTCTACCACTAAGCTGTCTTTACGACAGAGTAACAATAGGCTGTCGACGTGGTATTATACCATAAGGCTGTCTTTACGGTCGAGTACCACAAGGTTGTCGATGTGTTATTATACCACTAAGCTGTTTATGCATTATTGTACCACTAGGCTGTCGATACAATATTGTACCTCTAGGCCTTCGATGTGGTAATTTACCACTAGGCTGTCGGTGTAGTATTGTACCTCTAAATTTATATGCAGTATTGTACCACTAGGCTGTCTGCGTGTTATTCTACCACTAAACTGTATATGCAGTATTGTACCACTATGCCATTGGTGTGGTACTGTGCCACTAGGTTGTCTTTACGGTAGAGTAACATAAGGCTGTCGATGTGGTATTGTACCACTTGTCTGTCGAGGTGACAAAATACAAGTACGGCTGTCTTGGCGGGTTTGTACCACAAGGCTATCGATGTTGTTTTATACCAGTAGGCTACATAGGCAGCAATGTAACACTAGGCTGTTGGGGTATCATACCACAAGGCTAATGAAGCAGTTTTGTACCATTAGAATATTGTACCACACGCCTTTACAAGCAATATTGTACGTATAGGTTGTCGAGCAGGTATCGTACCACTAGGCTGTCGAGGCGCTGTGTTGCCATTAGGATGTCAAAGAGGTATTATAACACTTGGTTTTCGAGTTGGTATTAGACCACTAGGCTTCAAAGCAGTATTGTATCAATATGCTGTCAAGGGGCTATGGTATCACAATGAAACAAATACGGTATTGTACAACTAGGCTGGCAAGTGGCATTGTTGAACCAGTGGTGCCATATGGTTGTTGAGACGCTATGGTACCACTAGGACGTCAAGGTGGTAATGTACCACCAGGCTTTCGAGTCGGCGTATTACAACCAGTCTGTCGATGCGGTATTGTACCACTGTGCTGCGGACATGGTATTGCGCCTCTAAGCTTTATAGCGGTATTGTGCCCCTATTCAATCGAGGAAGCTTTTTGTTTCCTCAAGATTGAACTACTAGGCTGTCGAGGCCGTATTGTGCCTGGTCAAGGTGGTACGGTAGAATACTACATGCTCTAGGCTTTCGATGCGCTATTTCATCGTTTCTTTCTCTTTTTGCATATACGTATCTTCATTGTACAAAACGACCCTATATATGACGTAAGTTAAAACCAGCGATATTTCTAAAGCTTGTTGTATAGCTTCCTTTTCTAAAAACGTGTACAACGTCAATATATTCTAAGTCTACGTCTCTAGTAATCGAGCAAATGAAGCTCCGATTATGTTTTAGTTTATTTGTCTAACAGGAATTATCGCCACGTCAACAGTATTTCAGTCATATTGCAAAGTATAGCTCATTTCAGATGCAGGAAGACCCCGGGGAGACCTTTGTATATTATTTCATGCACGGATTGCCCCCGGGTAGAATCACCGACCTACCAAAAACCAGCTTTCACGGGCTCCTCATGTTTAATATCCGAAGTTTCCAGACTTGAATTTGAACCCACACCGGGTTTAAATTAAAGAAATGTACTGATAATGAGAAAATCATTTTTCATTATTATATGATTATATACACATTAAATCAATTATTATCATCACCTAAGTTTATCAGTTGGATGTATAATATAGATAAAGTTAAAAAAGGACAAGGATAGCAACAAAATAATACCTTATAAATGATCAGAACTGCGACAAGTCCGTTGTTTTATTATCATATCAATATTCCCCGCGTTAAGAACACAATGATATAACACTCTTGACTTGTGCAACAAAACGCGGCTAACTTATTTTCTCTTTCTCATATTATTTCCTTATACATTGTATATAGATTCTCGAGGAAGGCAGTGAAATAATACATGACAATACATACAACACTCTATAAACCTAGCACGTTACTGAGTACAACTGCTATGACTCATTTAAAGATCAAAGAGATTCAACAAATTATTGGCGCCGTTTGATTTGGATGTACAAGTTGGCAACTACACAACAATGTTAACTTAATCTAACATTTTTTTCTCCATGTACCTGTTTTTTACTTAGACTTATTTCGCTAACATTTTGGTCTTTGGGTTTTGTTTCAATCACATTTGCTGGCAATTAAGGTCCAAAACAGTTTCATATGTATCCAAGGAAGTGCAACAGTCTAACCAAATTAATAGTAATTAAAACTCAGAAGTGTGGTTAATATGTTATTTAATCTTACACTTCAAATTATTGTAGATAAATGGATTGATAGATTAATATTAAAATTTCACTTTGCTTTGTGGTACCATAATTTGAAAGAGTATATATAGAAAAATCTTTCCAACTTTTGTGTCTCGTTGGTTACCCTAGCTCTTGGCTCAAAGAATTGTCAATGAAAGCGAGCTTAAGTTGATAGTTGTTTCTAAAACTGACATTCACTAGTTTTGTTTTATCTCAAACTCGTGTTTTTTTCTCCATACATAGAATTTTCTGTGTTAAAGGTCTCGTGCTTTAAAAACGTAAATAATTTTTTCTGTAGACTAACTGATGACACTAACATGCCGACTGAAGTGTCCTGCTTTTTATTTGGTGAAATTCGGTTGTTTGAAAGCTATATATCAAACTCTCAGCCCTCTTTATTGTATCGTGTTACTGCAGATAATTACGACTTAAATCAAATCAAGCCCTATTTTTCAACTAAAGAGACATTTTATAACAACTTGAATACCGATAATATTCAACAGAAGTGTAACACTTTCGATAAGTCTTGATTTTTGAAGAGGCACGGGGACTTTTATTAAAACGTATAAGGAAAACAGATATAGGCTAGTGAAAATAAATAAATATTTCTTTCAGTAACCTTTTGAGCACAGTTCGTTTCCTCAATAATTAGACAGAGAAAATGTCCTCGGGGAATTTCCTTGGTGTTTTCATAATATTGCTGTTTAAAAAAAGTATATTTTCCGTTGGTTATGTAATGACAAGAACTTGACACCATACATAACATTCATAGATATAGGAGTGTTTATTACTGAATTTTTCTGTGTTGTGCTTGTTTTTTTATTGCCAAATTAGTACATCATACTTAATTTATGATTTAATACTTGTGTTTTCAAAATATGAACTTAAGTTATATAAACGAAGTAAACCAACTTTTTGAGTTATGGAGGGAAATTTGGGATTTTTATTTCACAGCAAACATATTTAATGTTTAGTTCTAGTACGACTAAATCCATTCAGTAGAAAACACACAATATGGTTACATTTTAAACAAAAGCACATTAGGTCTTCCAAAGACAAAATAAAGATGACACTGAGTGTAAAAGAGATCTATAATGAATAAAAACGTAATCTTTGATAAAACGAACTTAATGGAACCTACACAAAAACTTACTATAAACCCAACTAAAATAAATCAGCCTTGCGTAAAACATGCTTTGAATTTTTATAGCAAGTTGTTGGTTGTAAAAATTGTAAATGAAAATTATTGGTCAAAGAATGACGTTGTCTTCTTTAACAAGCAGTGTCATTTCCCCCTTTAAACATATATTTAAGTTCAAATGCATCTCCACGTTGAATCAACAATACAATGAGATAATACTGTTTTTGAAAAAAATTGAAGGTCATCGCTCATTTCAGGATTTAGACATAATATCAACTGTCGCATTTTTGACTTTACCAAGGCAATTTTGTATCAAGAAAACACTCTCAGCAGTTGATCTGGTATATGTTTGAACAGTTCAATGAGACATTAACAGGAAAACAACCTTTTAATAAAAACTGCTCATATTCAGGTCCGGTTTTCACAAAAAATTAGTAGAAAATTAAACTCAGTTCGAAGGTAAAAGTTTTGAATTGAAACTATCTGATTTTCAAATTTTTATATCTAAACTGTCATACTCTTAGTATCAAAAACTGAAGTATCACATAGTAATTGACCAGGTTTAATTTGATAATATATAAAAAGCAAACAAAACAAACGCTTTATATACTTTAAGTAAAAATGTATAACCAATATTCATGATCTCTCCATCAATTATATTCTTGAATACTTTTTGAGTTTGAGTCAGTTGATGAAAATGATAAGTCTGACATTAAGGCGACACATTTGGGTGAAATAAATAATACAGATGAAGTAAATTATGTAAATCAAGGCAGTTCGTCAAATTAAACCAAGAAACACCAAGCTGATCAAACATGAATATGAAAAGACTATCTGCTTTAGCCTATGATATAAATCATTTTCATTAAAATGAAATGTTATTATAACTTCCGCTTTTGTAGAAGACAAAGAAGAACACTTGAACATCACAATGAGGAAAACATTTGACAAACTGATACACTTAACCTCTGAGCAGAGACAAAATAGTCAATGAACCTGTTGAAGTGTTTATGAATCAGTTCAAATAAGAAGCATTTTCACACACTGAAATATAGATGGGAATGTTTTATGTTTTGATGTCATCTGAAGAAAACAACCATGAAAATAAAGATAATGGTGGTTATTAAAATAATAATCAGAGCAAGAATGAAATGATATACATATTCCTAAACCTTTAAATTAATGAAACAAAATACGAATAGAGTGATGTCATCCGATAATTTAAAATATGACACGAATTGTGAGTGATATGAAACAGGCAAAGATTCTAAGCTAAACTTTAGAAATACAAAAACTGATCTAATAAATAGAAATTTTAAGTTGTTGAATCAAAATTCTTATAACAGCAGAAGGAGTTCGAAAGAGAAAATACTTCTAAAACATTTGCATTCATATGTTTCTACCACTGGCCAAAACTGCCATCTAAGTCAGCATAGTTCTACAGCAGATGCAGTCTTTTTTAAAGAAAAATCTAAATGTTTGCAAGAAGTTTTGCGATAGAGAACACAGAACTCCACATAGTGGTAGGTATTTAGTAAAAAATTAGTGCAAATACTATTGAAAACTGTATTAAGGCCTTGCACTCTTACTCATTGCTGTGGGATGACTTGACATCAAAAGCATGTTGATGTATGTGCTGCAGATGTTATCTCAATGCAAAACGTAACTGACCATAGCATAACAATAAACAGGGTCGATATGAGAACGGAAACAAAATGTTCGGTAACGTTTTTAATGCATTTGTGTAGAAATAAACCCGTTTTTAAGGAAACTGAATAACGAACAGCTGAAACTGTTGATGTAGAACTATCCATCATGATTAATGAGGTTAAGCGTTCAGACTTTTAACCTTTAGCCTGCTAAGGGCGACATGGTAGTATTTGCAAACAGCTTGGATCCAGATTAGACGCCGAATAACTCGGCGTCTAGTCTGGATCCAAGCTGTTTGACACTCGGCCAATTGTTTCTCCAAATATTTGGCGATTCTGATGAATTTTAAAATCTAGGCAGACGACAGTTTTAGCAGACGACATTTCTTCAGCAGGCTAAGGGTTAAATACTATACTAAGATATTGAGAATAAAAACGCACGGGAGTGAATGCTTTCTTGTTCATTCGAAGCATTACTATGGAAGTCAAAAGCACCTGAAAGCAAGACATGAGGCAAAAAATGTTGCTCCACAACCGTTATTTCAAACGCTGCACTTTGATAGATAACAGTGTCCATTAGAGCTGAGATCTTTGTGACTTAGAAAGAGAGTAAAACGTGATATGGGAACGTGGCTGTTGTTTAGCTATTGCGGTCGAATATTTTTTAAGTTTTTGATACGGTGCTCCCAACAGCATAAAGCATAAATCTAAACACATATGGTACAGATCTACTAATGCATTCAATGTTTGGTCCACCAGCAAATTTACACACAGGCAGAAATCGAAGCGTTTTTTATATTAAGACACGGCAGAGATATCAGCAAAGCGCGTCTTAGACGAGCCATACGCGCCCTAGGACTATGAAGAAACAATAATGAATCTACTGATATTGAAATTATGGAAGGGATTCAAAAGTTACATATAGTATGTTTTACAGAAGCTGATATAGGGTCATATGGAGGTTTGAAAATGTAATTTTGGGCGTGTGAGCCACACAAAGCACAGTTCAACGTATTGTTAAAATGTTAGATCCCGAGGGGGTGAGGTTAAAATAATGGCACCGTTTACTTAGGCGTGTGTATAAAATGACGGGCCGAACTGTATAGTACATACATATATTGATGGTTACGACAAGTTGAAGCCATATGGCTTTTCAATTTATGACGTAGTTGATGGATTGTCGCGCAAAATGTTTTGGCTAAGAATTCTCCCATTCTATGAGAATCCATATTCAATATCTAGATTATATTTCGGCATGGTGTTAGAGCTAGGCCAAGTTCCAAAAACTTTACGATGTGATTCTGACACTGAAAACGTTGTGGTCAATGAAATTCAAAGCGTATTACGGAATGACCATGCTGATATTCGAGAAGGCGGACCTTGTTTCAAACCGATACACGGCTAATCAACACATCGAAGCATTTTGGAGCTTCTTGAAAAGAATTTTCACAGCTAAGTGGAAGAGCAGATTTAGAGATCTTAAGCAAACAGGTATATTCAGTAATGCATATTCAGACAATGTCGAAAATATAAGAATGTGGTTAACGTCAGTATTGCAGAACGAACTTGACCATGTTAAAATGTCCTGGAACTCCCATCGTATAAGATTACATACAGATGTTGAGCTAACTTAAGGTAAACTAACTGATGTAATGGTTTATCAGCCGGATTTTTTTCTAGCCCACGACTGTTCATTGCCACTCTCCTGCAATTCAGTCGAACTGTCAGAATGTTCCATGCTTTCTATCCTAGTGGAACCTCCCTATGGATGCTAAGAAGATTTCTTTGAACGAGTTTCATACATAAGCAATATTCAACAAAGATCTTTCGAACAAGCAGATACGTTTGACGATGCTTTAAAAATGTACATTGCTCCGAAGGATTTGCTTAAAAACCGATAGCTTCTTATCGTATGCGACATAACCAAATTCTTTAAAGCAATGTAATAGCTCGTGGTGTATATTGAGTAATTTATCGATTTGTTTTAAAGATTTGAATGAACAGTTTGGTTAACAAAATTATGGAACACTGGTGGACGCTCATCGGTCCAAATATGTTGCGAAGCAAATTTTAAGTCGGTGTTTAAGAAGTAAGGAATGGTGATTTCAAATTTAGTTGCGTGAAAAAGAGGTACATTCAAACCTGTCTATAGCGGCCCCCATAAGACGACTAACTTTAGAAATTTAAGACAGATGGAAGCTTAATATAGGCTGAAAATAATGTAGAACAGGAGCTTTCTGTATTACTTTCATCCTGCATTAAGCAACAACCTGCTTTTGTATCAATACATACCTGTTTATCCTTTAGCCTGCTGAACAAATGTCGTCTGCTTAAACTGTCGTCTGCCTAGATTTTAAAATTCATCAGAATCGCCCAA
>JAULCC010621225.1:0-10260 GCA_032358795.1 Nuttallia obscurata
AATTGGGACGATCAATTAGGATTATTTGTTCCTCCCATAGCAATTATTCATAGAGTCATAAAGAAAATGGAGCATGAAGGCGAAAAAAGGGTCTTAGTATGCCCATGCTGGATATCTGGGAATTTTCATGTCCCAACGGAGTGTTTATTAACCAAGTTGTTGACTGGTTTGACTTACCTACTGAGTGGAAATTTTATGACAAATGTAAAAATAGAAATGGAATGTTTGGTAATACAGATTTGAAGTTTAGAATGTTAGCAGTATGTCTTGACTTTAGTAAAGGGAAACAAACTTGTTAAAAGAGATTGAATATTTACGGGTGGTGGTCTCCCTTTGATAAAATAATGACTGGATAGTCGGAATATAGAAGGTATAGAAATATATTTGCAGGATTGTATTATTTGCTTTATGCGGAATTGTAGTGTATAGTTTTGATTATTATAATATTATATACCCATATTGTTTGAATATCACATATGCGGAATCGCAGAGAAGAAGTATTGCAAAAAGACGGTATCGTCTGAATATAATATCTGTAACTATACAGCTATATGTAGAACTTTTTATGCGGAATCGCATATACATGCAGTTTTGCAAAAGTTCCTGTATAGATGGCTATATTGGCTTATTAAATTGTCAGTATAGATATTTGTTGTTTATGCAAGTGATTTTTGTATTCTAATGGAAATTGTTATATACATATTTTCATACGGTTTGAATATGATTTTTGTAGACATGCTATATTGAATTGTTTATTTTACATTTATTCTTCCAGATTCATGAAGACGATATAAGAGGGCTGCCGGGTGTCTAGGTGGAAAAAGTGGACTAACTCCCGGACCTGCTTCGCAAGACACGCGCACACAGTACAGACGTGAAATATAAAAGTGCTTTTATGCGTTTTCATAGATGGGCGTTGTGTAGTGGGTTGGGGACACTTCAGTCGCGAAGACTCTGACAGTAGCTATTTATTTAGCATCATTAATTCAGACTACTAACTCATCAAGTCCTGTTATTGCTGCTTTTTACGCCATAAAATGGTTTCACGAGATATATGGTCTGGTATCACCTACTGATTCTAAAACAATAGCAGTTAATGTTTTGAGGCATCAAAGAGGATTTTGGCAAAACCTAAAAAGAAAAAAACCCCGATAGATATAAATATTTTAAACAGAGCGTATGACCGACTATATGTGGTTGAAAATATCAAACATCAGCGTATTATTTGTGTGTTTTTAGTAGCATTTGCTGGGTTTTTGAGAAGTTCAGAGCTATTGAACATTACAATATGTGATATTGTGTTTTATGACTTGTATATGTCTATTTTTATGGAAAGTAGTAAGACAGATAAGTACAGGGACGGTACATGGTTACTGGTTGCCAAAACCAAAACGAAATTATGTCCAGTTGAAACTGTTAGGAAGCTAATTCAATGGGGCAAGTTATTTGACGAGGATTATTTGTTTTGTAATATATGTTCAGCTAAAAACGGTAACAAAACTAGAAAGACAAAAGATAAGACTTTTTAAGAGACACGGACGGTGGGTTAGTGAAAGCGCATGGGAAATGGTTTTATAGAGGACAGTGTGCATGAATGTTTAACAGTTTCGTTGAGTTTGGGTCTTTAAAATTATAAATTATGCGATTTTCTGTAGGAAAACAATTTATTGACATGTATTAGTACATTTTTGTAATGTTTCGTAATTGCACAGTCCGACATTTTATTCGAAATTGCCCGTGCTTTTTGAATTCAGTCGACTGTCCAGATGCTTTCTCAAATACAGCAAAGTATTTTATAAAGTGTTTATTTAATCTTTATTAGTTTTGAGACTATTCAGATTGTCAGAAAAGTTGAAAAGTTTAATTCAGCCGTAATCTGATTTACAGTTATTGGAATTGCCAATAAATGAGTGAAGAATCCTTTGTTTGTGGGATACGGTTAACCAAAGCTGCAACGCCGGCGCAAAAGGGACTACAATAGCTCTCATATTCTTCGAAAATGCGAGATAAAACTGAAGAAGCCATAGATCTATCTGATTCTCAAAATCTACCAAATATCACCGACGTTCATTTTGTTACCCCCCACAAAAATACAACAACAACAACAAAAAAAAAAAAGGTAATAGTTATTATCTACATAAAAATGTGATGAAGATAATTTGATGTGACTAAGACTTAAGTTTGAGAACCGTAGCACTTGGACTTTTAAAGGACTTGTAGAAAAGCAAAGCTTTAACGTTGAACTAAACATTATTGTTAACAAGAGTTGTCCGGGGACAATATAGCTCGCCTATCAGGATTATCACATATAAGGGCATACTTCAGAACAATAATATCATTAGACAAAGTCTCACAGTATCACCTATTGCAACAGCATACACAGTGTGCAATTCGTAACAAATATATTCCAGAGTTATGGGACTTGAAATACATGTACAATAACATCTTATGACTCTGAATAGGTGTGTGACGTTTCAAAGCACCAGCATAAACAGTGTCTGAGATAAGGCCTTGCATGCAACGGTTAAACCCGAATATTAAGTCCAAAAAGGGGGCAAAATTCAGTCACAATCTATTCCAGAATTATGGGACTTGACATACAACGTCACCTTATGACTCTGAATAAGTGTGAGAAGTTTCAAAGCAGCAGCATAAAAAGTGTCTGAAATAAGGCCTTGCATGCAAACGTGAAACAAGAATTTTATGTCCAAAGGAGGGGACACAATTGTGTCGTATTCCATTCAAGACTTTACAAACAATGTCACCGTATGACTCTGAATAAGTGTGAGAAGTTTCAAAGCAATAACATAAACAGTGTCTGAGATAAGGATTTGGAAGCAAAGGTGAAACTCAATTTCTAAATCCAAAAAGGGGGCGCAATTTAGTCACAATCCATTCTAGAGATATAAGATTGACATACAAGGCCATCTTATGGCACTGAATAAGTCTGAGAAATTTGAAAGCAACAGCATAAACAGTGTCTGAGATCAGACCTTGCATGCAAAGGTGAACCAGAATTGAATCCAAAAAGGGGACACAACTGAGTCAAAATCAATTCCAGAGTTTGGGGACTTGACATACAATGTCTTCTTATGATTCTGAATAATTGTGTGAAGGCAATTTAGTCACAATCCATTCCAGAGATATGGGACTTGACATACAATGTCATCATATAGCACTGAATACGTCTGAGAAGTTTCAAAGCAACAACATGATTAGTGTCTGAGATAAGGCCTTGCATGCAAAGGTGAAACCTGAATTTGAAGTACAAAAAGGGGACACATTTGAGTCAAAATCTATTCCAGAGCTATGGGACTTGACATACAATGTCATCTTATGACTCTGAATAAGTATGAGAAGTTTCAAAGCAACAACGTAAACAGTATCTGAGATAAGGCCTTGCAAGCAAAGGTGAAACCCAAATTCTTAGTCCAAAAAGGAGGCGCAATTTAGTCACAATCCATTCCAGAGATATGAGACTTGACATACAAGGCCATCTTATGGCACCGAATAAGTATATGACTTTTCAAAGCAACAGCATAAACAGTGTCTGAGTAAAATCTATGCTCGCAAAAGTTTAACCAGAATTCTAAGTCCAAAAAGGGGGCACAATTCAGTCTAAATCCAATCTAGAATTAGGGGTCTTGACATACAAGGTCATCTGATGACCCTAAATAAGTGTATGAAGGTTCAAAGAGACAGTATAAACAGTGCCTGAGAAAAAGCCTATCACGCAAACGTTTAACAAGAATTTTAAGTCCAAAAAGGGGACACCATTCAGTCAAAACCCATTCCAGAGTTAGGGGACTTGACTTACAAGGTAATCTTATGAACCAGAATAAGTGTGTGATGTTTCAAAGAAACAGTATAAACAGTGCCTGAGAAAGGGCCTTTCACGCAAACGTTTAACCAAGCTGACATTGCTAACGCCGACTCCGGGGTGCTAACATAAGCGCCACTATTATTTGAATAGGCGAGCTAAAAATTACTATGTTAGAAATAGCTACTTAAATCAAATTAAAATGCTTGACAACAAAACCCGTTGAACAGGTTGAAGTACCTTACTTTTGAAATGTCTGTGCTCATTTTAAAATCAATGTAACAAACTAGGTCGGTGTTCAGTAGAATACTTGAGTCGCCCACTTGCACGTTGACAGAAAAAACCACATTGCTAAATACAAAAAAGGGGCATAACTCTGTCAAACATGACCCGGACCTACACAATTAGACTGCATTTCAACCATGTTGTCACAAGCAATATCACTTTAAATGTTGAAGAAGAAATGTTGATAAATGGTAAAGTTATAGCCAACGCTAAGTTTCTGTGACGGACAAACGGACGGACAAAGCGATCCCTATGTATCGCACTTTCTCTGAAAGGGCGACACAAAAATAGGAAACAATCGATTGTGTTAAAACTTTTATACTGCCCAGATAAAATTTCGGTATTTAGAGCAAGATTTTATTGAAATGAGTATCACTAAAATGTCATAGAGACAGTGTACCCAGGGGGAAGAGCTAAAAATATCTAACTATGCATTAGATAAGTAAAGCAAACCAATCTAGAAGTAACACAGATTCATATAGAAATATTTTGTGCAAATCGTGATTAACGTGAAATAGATACAGTATAGAACATTCATGATGGTATTTACCGGCCTTAATCTATACCAATTGAAGTGTCCTAATTTTTATTTGGTAAATTCGGTTGTATTATCGCTTTATGTGTCAAAGTTTCAGTCCTTATAATTTCATTGTATTAGACCTTCCCATATATTATAACGACCTAACCCAAATCAAAATAGCGCATGCGCGAATCAATATCTTAAGAGTTGAAAATATTCTACTTTCGGTTTTGCGATAATTTCAAACGAAATTATTCTACTAAAGAGACATTTTATAATAGCTGAAATATCGGTTATATTCAAATGGAATTTAAAACGTTCGAATAAGTCTAGATTATTGATTATTGAGTAACACAAAGGCATACCTCTAGGCCTGCAGAAAAAATATCGTCTACTTAAACTGTCGTCTGCCTAGATTTTAAAATTCATCAGAATCGCCCAGTATTTGGAGAAACAGTTGGCCGATAGTCAAACAGCTTGGTCGAAACTGTTAGCATATTCTATCACGGTCGCCCTTAGCAGACTAAAGGTTAATGCGAATTAAATACGTTTAACATATGTTCCGAAATATCATATATAAGAATATAAATCATAAACCAAACCTGTTTGAAGAAGTCCTTAGGATGTATATATCCTTCCAAACACACCGACAAATTCTCATCATCAGTACACATTTTCAAGTCTACATGTCGTGCATGTTAAGCCACAATTTAACCGCATTAAGTCATTCGGAACACCCTCGGCTATTTGTATTATACCTCTGATGTATCATGTAAGACGCCATTTGGAACATTTGCCGACACATGATAAGAACATGGCAGCGTTCGCCATTAACAAATGTTGAGGGGTAAATGCACGTGGTAAGCATGACTTCTTGCTGTTGTGACTTAAAAGCGGGCGGCAACTTCATTTTTTTTAAAGACCCCGTGCCTCTTCGAAAATCAAGACATTTGTACATGTACACTACCGGTATGTCAAATGTTATAAAATGTCTCTCTTGAAGAATAATTGCATTTGAAATTATCGCATGAACAAAAGTGGATAATTTACTGTGTTTTGTAATAATTAGATGTCATTTTTCAAATTTATGACCAATGGAACCCGATTCTTCTCACAATGGAAAAACGTGATCTGGGATAAAATATGGTCCTACACACAAGCAATACAAAACCTATGTCACTCTTGTCTTTTTTAAGAAGGATGACATTAAGCGGAGAACTGAAGAATCTACACATTGCAGAAATCCATCGTCATTTTAGACAATTGTTAAATAAGATATAAATAAACTGTTTGACAAATCAAAGGATGCCCCGAGCAATAACCGAGATGTACACCCTGACCCTTTTAAACGAAACACGTCTTCTGACTACGAAACTGTATATCTAAACTGTAGCATGCCCCCACTCTATTGTAGGTCGAGCTTGAGCTTTTGCTGCGAATCATAACTAAAAGTTGTTAAATAATGTTACATAAATCCATCGATGAAAATAATGTGTTTAGTTTATTGGTCAAAGGGAAGTCACTCAGCAGTGCGCTCGATTTTGAATGGTAACAGTTTCGTCCCTTGTAATCATATTGGTAACAAGTTGTACCCGGTAGTAGTTATTGATCGCTATCCCTCTTAAAAACAATAAAATTAGTTTTTAGGTCAAACACAATACAATCTGTTTCAAATACAATACAATTTGACCTGTAGCTAATTCGGAAGTTCAGCTAATCAAATCAAAGGTATACATTATTTGACTGCAGGTCCACCAACTTTTGAGACACATCGTTCATATTACCTTCATATCCGAAAAACAACATTATGTCCGATAGTCTTTTTCCAATAGTCTAAGTGTTAGTTTCATCTTTTTCCCCACCTCCTTAAAAAAATATTATAACATATAAAGAAAGCTAATTCTTTCGTAAAGAGCTAGACATTTTTTATTTTTTGAACGATTTTGCTCTGCCACAATATAAGCTAAAAGACATTTGTCATGCTGTTGGTTTTTTCTCTCAAAATAACTGCAATCAGATATCTATACTATTAACTAAACGAACTGATAATCAGATTTTTCTAGCCTATTTGCCGACCTTACGGTGTATTGTCTGACCAAAGGAACCAATCATACATTAAGAATACATATTGAAATTGTGTAGTTTTCTCTCAGATACAAACGAAATCCAGTAGTTTGGATAAAATTCAGGGGAATCCATAAAATTCTTAAATAGGAAAATCTATAATTAGAAATCGGGATATCTCATATTCAAATACCGCTCTCCGGCTATTTTCCCTTCTTCGTGGGTACCATTAGGACTTTTTGCGGTCACGTGATAAAAGCATGGCAGCGCTCGCCACTAACAAGCGTAGAGGGATAAATGCACGTGATAGGCATGACTTCTCCCTGTTGTTAAATTTTTCATTTTTTTAAAGGTCCCGTACCTCTTCTAAAAGTCTCAACTTATTCGCGAGCGTTACACTCAATTTGAAAATTACCGATATAACAGTTGCTTTTAAAATGTCTCTATAGTGTAATAATTGTGTTTAAAATTATCGCAGAAACGACATTAAAAAAATCTAATGCACAAAGTATCGATTTGCGCATGCACCAGTCACATTTGATACCGTATTATCTTTGGACATGAATGTAGAATGTATACAATATACTTATGCTTTGGGCAACACAATAAAACGAGGAGGACTCAAAATTTGGCATGCAAAGCGATCATACGAAATTATCTAAACTAAAAATAGGACGCTTTTGTTGGTATGGATTTGGGTCAGTTAATGTCGTCAATTAGTTTTACGTAAATGTTTTTACCTTAAAATGGCACGGGACCTTTAACGACAGCTTGCAAGCAGAAAGTTTGTATCGTTCTTTCTCGACTACAGTCGTAGTTTTCCAGAAGAATTATTGTTCGCGTATTCTTATTATGGCGAAGAAAATCCTTAAAATATGCGCATATCCTTCTACCTACAACATCCGGGGGCCTCCTAGGCCGAGTGGTTATAGTCGTTGACTTGCAATCTCTCAGCCCCTCACCGCCGTGGGTTCGAATCCAGGTCAGGGCAAGTTGGATTTTTCAATTGCTGAAGCCTTCCAGCTGGTCTGCAGTAGGTCGGTGGTTCTATCTGGGAGAACTCTGTGCCTGAAATAGTGCAAAGGGGTCCCCCGGGGTCTTCCTCCACCTGTAATGAGCTGGACGTCGCGATATAACTGAAATACTGTTAAAGCGACGTTAAATTCCAAATAAATAAACAAGCAAATCATCCTATATTGTGTGAATGCGAAAAAGCTTGATGAAATCAGTTCCGTACTTGCTTCCGATACCCTGTTTATACATGTAGGGCTGTCCACGGGTTCAAGACTCGCTTCTGACGTTTCTTTTTCTTTTTTAATTTGGAGCAACAGCGTATATCTAGTATGTAGTGGTAATGATATTGTTCCATAGATAAATATTATAAAACATAGTCGAAGCAAGACTCCCTGGTCAGACATGTGAGATTTTTCCAGACATCTCTTGATTTAAAGTATTGTTTTTTTTTAATTCCAAATAATTTTCAAATGTTATTTGGCACTTTATAGGCATTATATTGTTGCAAGGCTTGTAGAATTGACTATTATCTCAAAGTTTAGTTAACTGAGTCATCCGCGCAAGCGCAGGTAAAAGTCTAGTATGTTGTATAAAGCAATACTGTTATAACGAATTGCATTGCATGATTCATGTTATCTGAACTAAGAAAGTATTTTCTCATCCGAGCTGAAATTATATATACACTTTAATGATTAAAATAATGAAACAAGTATATATACGGTATATTGTTTTTATTTCATTTGTCTTATCACATGGGTAAATATGTATCTAATTATTCATCACACTCTAGTGGTAGGAAACACAATGATACCACTGTGGAACTTCACTTTATACATCAATATTGGTTTACTATTGTTATAGTTATCTAAAACATCTTAAAGGGATACGCGCCCAATTGATCTTGATATAAGAAATGCTTGAAATTTTGCAGAGGTAGTAATCAAACATATATAACCATCATAGAAACAAATAAAAAAGTGGAGTCACCGTTCTTACTTTTTTGTAAACAGGTTCTAGAAAATATGACATATTTTGCATGTATTCGGATGCAGAAAAACTAAGATCTATATATAAGCAATGAAACATATTTTCGAACTTATTTTTGGCTTTTGCATAAAACCAACTATATGACTCTGTCAGATAATAAACTTGTCAAACAAATAAAGATTGCATGAACATGTATAAAGAAATTACAGAAAAAAGCAAATATTAGCAAATAATATTAATGACCTCAGGCATTCCTTAATTTCCTTAATATCCACATTTGTATAGCTGATGCCATACATAGAGAAAAAATTACAGAAATTAATGTCACCGTACTATTTTTCAAAGTATATACGAAAATTAAGATGTAGCTAATGTGCTAATTTTTCGGGAAATTATCTATTTCGATAGACTTAGCTTGTACGATTTATAACGATTGAACACCTAAACCTACGGTCTTCAAAATTGCCGGTAAGATTTAACGTGACTAGTATGTGACTGCTGTAGATTTTGAGGTCATTAGGTCTATAATTAAGTCTACAGTGACATTGCACGCAAAGCAATTAAATTCGGAAATTTTCAAAGAAAATTAACTAATGTACGAATTTGGTCAGAACATTCTTCTGCTATTATTGTTATTTGTTTTAACTGTAGTTTATCCGCAGAGCGGCGCATGATATGCGCCTGTATCACTTTAAGTGTGGGTAAATAGAAATAGATTTTAATTAAACGCATTGTCTGCAAAAAGAATATATCAGTTTAGTTTAAACTTATCTATTAAGTTCGATATGTTGAAAGCCTATGGCGTGTAGAAACACTTTCAAGTCCGTTACTTGGTGCCAAATAAAGGTCAGAAGAACGGCCTCTTTCGGAACTCGAAATCGCAACCGCCAGAGCGCAAGGCAGAGACCATACCCACTACACAGAATATATTGTTTGATGCCTCTAGTTTAATTGGTAAATATATCTTTATTTGTGGAATTTAGAATTCCGGCACATACACAAAACTAGTAAATATACATTTCTACTAAATTATAAACAGTTATTATCCCAACCTTTTTTGAAAAAAAAATGGGGATATTAAAATCGCCTCCGTCTGTCCGTCCGTCCGTCTGTCCGTGTTTATTGGCTCGTTATGCTATCTCGCCCTAAACCCTTGATCAATGTATTTCATATTTAGTATATGAACTCCTCACACGATAGCGGCGTGCAGGAGCAATATTCGTTTGGATCCGACCCCAGTTGGGCGGGCAGGACAGGGTCAAAAGGTCAAACATTGCCCATTATTGTATCTCCTAAGCCGCTTGACCAATTTCTTTCATATTTGGTATATGAACTCCTCACACAATATTGGCCTGCAGGGAGCAACATTTCCTTTGGATCCGACACAAGGGGGCGGGGCAGGGTGGGGTCAAAAGGTCAAACATTGCCCGTTATTGTATCTCCTCCTTAACTGCTTGACCAATTTCTTTCATATTCAGTATATGAACTCCTTACACGATGGCAGCGTGCAATTCCTTGTGATTCGACCCCATGAGGGTAGGGTGGGGCAGGGTCAAGAGGTCAAACATTG
>JAULCC010621236.1:0-10260 GCA_032358795.1 Nuttallia obscurata
ACGTTACGTTGTTGCAAATACGGTACAACAACAGGCTCGATGATTTCGTCACAGAACCTTTGAGCAGTGAGATTACCAGGCACACTGACGAGATCTGTTTTCCCATCATGATGTATGCCCGCCAAAACCATTACGCTACCACCCCCATAACGGTCACGTTCGACGACATTTTCTTGGTCCAGCCTCTCTCCTTGTCTCCTCAAAGTTTGAAACCTGTTATCAGCAAACGACACGTTAAACCTCGATTCGTCCGAAAACAGAACATCGCGCCATTGCCTGCGAGTCGTGTTATGATGAAACCTGGCCCATTGGCGTCTTCTTCATGGTGTCGCAACGTCAGCGGAATGCCAACGTAGGGACGGTACGCTTTCAATCCAGCGGCGCGTAGCCTATTTCTTACCGTCCTGTCGCAAATTCTTGTGGCAGTAATATTCCGCAGCAAACGACCTAACTTTCGACTAGAAAAAATCTATTGCGTCGAAATGACGTTGTGAGAAAACGGTCCTCCCGCGGCGTGGTTTACGAGGTCTGCCTTATCTGGGTCGGTCCGCGACGTTTCCAGTTTGCTGAATTCTGTTCCTCAGTCGACATATTGTCGATTCGTGGCAATGGAAATGCCAAGCAACGTCTCTTGCCGAGATGTCAGCGGTAATCATACCGATGGCTCTCTGACGTTTTTCTAACGTCATTCCAGGCCGACGTCCCATAATTGATTTTCAAAGATTTTCTTTCACTTTTTGTGCTTACGATAAGAAAGCTATCGAATTTTGTACTTTGTGACCCGCTGAGGATCGTTCGTTTTGCTGTGCACGTTTACTGCACGTGATTTTCTTGAAAGTTACGTTTCACGCTTACATACATGTAATGGTGTAGTTTAAAAAAAGTGACATCATGCTGTCAATGGATGGGCACATTTGGTCAATAGGAAAACGTTTTAGTCACATAGATTTATAGACGAAAATCAAAGTCGTATAAAACTTGCTTAACTTTTTTCCATCAGTATATAAAAGTCGATCGAACTTGCAATGTTAATTAAATTATATGTTCCATCTTCCCGTCATTGAGTTAACAGTTATATTGCCATCGTACAGTTCCGTCTGAAGTTTTGCTTATAATACGGTCTGTGTGTGTATTTGATATTCGTCCTAGTTTTTATATACTGATTATAGTTTCATGGTGTTTCCATGTAAACAACGTGAATATTGCAACAATATGTAATGTATTTTCAACAGAGGTTTTTGTCAATAAGATAATGTTTTACTAGAAACGTTTTTGGGTAAGGACGAGATACTATAGATCTGAGTAACCGTGATACTCATTTCCCGGCAAAACTTTGTCCCTGGTTCAAACGGTTTCAATAACAACTATTCAACTCTACAGTTCATAATACTAACGACGTGAAATAAATGTTTGAAATGAAAGGCATGGCAATCGGATGTGTTGAAATGTACTAAGATGTTTTTTTATATTCAAGGGTAAAACGTTTTCCATGAAAAATGATCCCAATAAGGGTACTTAGGGGTAAACTTTGGGTTTACATAATACTGATTTACTTTATAGAAATTTACTCTCTCCATTCTCCCAGTACACAAACAGGTACATATTCAATAATCCAGAAAGAATTTATGTAGAATGTTAGTTCATGTTCATAGACAATTAGAAAATATTCCTATTCATGACCATGAATAGGACTATTAGGTATAAACAAAGTCTTTACAGCGGTTTTACTTCAATGTAATTCCTGTGGTGAACGTTTAAAGTTGTAGTTGCGTAACTGCGAACTGAAATGATTTAATAACTTTATTGCGAATATTGAGTGCATTTACAAGTGAAATATATACAGAAATATATTTTACAATAAATGAGATTGATCACATATACGGTTTGTGAAAATACGGTGTTATTTATTTTTGTATTTTGTATACTTATTCTCTATAGATAAAGAAGGAAATGAAATATTGCCATGCAATACAAAAATACCTTTCCGGATGATAGCACAGGACATTGCGTTGCGTCATGTGCACATGTGATAGAACAAACTGACCATTGACTTAAAATTGAATAAGTCTATTAAAAGGATATACTTGATCATCTTAAACCGAAGGTCTTCAGCTCCTATGTCAAGGTCATGTTCTAATGTCGTTGGATGTATTATGTGCTTTGTGAAGATCGTTTCAATATTTGGTGTGTAAAACGCCACAAAAACCTTGGCAGTAATGTAGTTATTTCTTTGTATTTTCTGGTCTTACAGGAACAATGTCGTAAGTTTGGTAAAAGATGAAAGTTGAATTTGCGTAAGTCAGTATCAGTGGAAATTGATAGTGCTGGATTTTAAATTAGTGTCAATAGACAGTCCAAATAAATATAAGTCCGCTATGTTCTACCTCTAGAAGAAGATTTATATAAAATATATTTGCCAAAGCCTCTTTGGTTTACTCACAATTCTCTTCAATGATATTTCTCAGTGTTACAGAGTCTGACCTTGTCTAATTCCAAATTGTGACACTGACCTTGAGAGTTAGTGGTTGGGTATTTTGCACGACACATCTCCGTGCTTTAAATAATCCCCATGTGAAATTTTAACAAATGTTAAACCTCCCTGTCGAGTTGGAAGACCGTAGGTCAATGTGTTTTCCAGCTATCAATCATGCAAGCTTTTTGTATCTAAGGTCACTGTGACGTTGACCTCCGACCTGATGTTTAACATTTAATTGGGTCATATCCAAACTCCCTATTATTGCTTTAACCGAAGGTCAAGTCAGTCTTAAGTTATCGAACTTTGAAGTTTTTTGTGTTCCTAGACACTGTGACCTTGAACTTTGACCTGCTGCTCTCAAAATCAAAAGGTGTCATGTACTGGTAAAAGAAGGTAGTTTTCAGTTATCAAGCTGACAAGTTTTTCATGCTAAATGTCACTGTGACATTTTCCTTTAACCAGATGATATGTGAAACAATATGTGTCTTCTACTCTTCTACTCGTTATGTCCAACTTCCCTGCTGAGTTTAAGAATTGTAAATGTAGGTCAAGGCTTTTCTTGTCATCAAGAGGACAGAATTTTTGTTTTCAATGTCACCGTGACCTTGACCGTTGATCCGATACACTCAAAAAAAACGATAGGGGTCTTCTATTTGTCATACCAAGCCTCTCTGAAGTCGTCCTTTCGTTATCAATAGGACAAGTGTTTTATACTCAATGTCAGTATGGCATTGACTTTGACCTGATGACTTACAACCATTCGGGGTCTTCTTCTCACCATTACTAACCTTCCATTTATGCTTGAGGACCCTAGGTCTAGGCTTTCTCTAATTGGACAAACTTTTAGTAATTAATGTCACTGTGATATTGACCTTTGAATGGATGACCTCAAAGACAGGGGGTCTTCTTCTGGTCATGTACTTCAATCTATTAAGTTTGATGACCCTAGGTCTAGGCGTTTTCCAATTGGACCCACTTTGGTTTATCGACTGACCGACATCTCCAAAGCGATATATCGCCATTTTCTTCGAAAACTGTACATAAAAATTGATCCATTTTTGTGGGATATATGGCCGGTCACGAAACTCTAGTGCTACGAACGACCGTTCCAGTACATAGAATTTTCGCGAGGACTTATATCATTCTATCGGACAGTCTGATATTATACAATTTCAATGTTAAATTTTATAATCTCCATAATCAAGACTGTGTGTATTTAATCTCAAGATGATTTGGTTGATTTGAATTTTAAATTATTTTATTACATTGTATTATTATTATTGTACCGGCTCAGTGACGTTGGCTCAGTTCCAGCGCATTGTGATAATAATTATTTTCATTTTTTTATCCAGAACTCTCGATCAGATGTCTACTGCCTTGGTTGAAATACAAAGAATCATGCTACTTGTTTGGCGTTGGTAGATATTTTACATTTTATGAAGCCGAGGTAATTGATATAAATCTATTAAGTAATTAACCGACCTGTAATGATATATATTTCATATCCAAAGTTTAAACTTAAACGCTGTTTCATTATTTTATTTGTTCAGAAGTTAATGTTTAATACATATATAGTATTTCGAAAACTCAGTTGACTTTTTTAATGAAACATGTGTATATTGATATACTTGTATTTGCTATGGAAATAAGTGTTTAATGCTGATGTCAGCAAACAAAATGGTCTAGTTTGTATTGTACAATTAGAAGTGCGCATTAAATAAAACAGATCAAATTTTCATATCAACATATAGAGATGTAAGACAGGAGGACCATTGCAGTAGCACTTTACACCTTTTCTTCTTGAATAAAAGTTTATTAAGTTTTAACTTTTATCAATTAACAAGAATGGTATTTTTCAAATGGAGGATGTATAGCAATACTGAAGATTGTGAAACATATAACAGTGGCGACGGTGACTTCTTAAAATTAGACTGCCTACGATCCAACTGTGGTCGATACATATTAATTTTCGTATACTAAAACTACATTTTATATGCAAAGTTATTTCGATATCTAGTGCTTAATTATACAAATTTAGGGACTGGAAACCGCTTACAAAAGAATATGCAACGTTCAACTTCATAAATTATTTATAACCTTTTTTTAGACACAGTCATAATGTCTAAAAAAAGTGTTTGATTCCAAAGTATCATTGATTCTTAATTATTCTACCTAAATTAGGGCTTATCTTGATGGATATCAATGAAGCACAACACCGAAACGTTTGTCGTAAAATTTTAATCATTTGTAAACCACTCAACGAATTTTGCTACAATTATACGGCAAACTAGGTAGAATACCATTGCCAAAACATATATTAAGTTACTGTGATACTAAAATTTAAACGCAATATTTTAAAACTTGAAACTTGAAATCTTTTTCATTTGATAAAACGCCTATTTTTACATAAATAAATATTAAATGGCGTTGTACAAAAACATGCGATAAAAATCAATGCATATTAAAAGAATACCTTTACATTAACATACTTATCAGTTATTAATTAAAAATAAGAACTTATTTGATATAATAGTAATAATTTACAAAGTCATAAAACTAATTGGCTTGTATATTTCGCCATATGATCGTCTTCTGTTGATCTCAGTATACTTTGCGATAGTGTGTTATTGTGTCAGTCAGTTCCCTGTAACTATGAAACCTTTTTTCCAATGTCACATTGTTATGTGATTAATTTGTTTCAGGAATTTTGTCAAAAACATGGTGGGCATCTACCGTATATTGAAGACGCTGAGGAAAATGCATTTTTACAGAACTATCTTCTCAAAAGAAAATGTATGTCTTTTACTGATTACATATATATTGTTACTGGTGCTTATAATCATTTTGTTTTGAATCAGAATTTGAAATAATATTTATCTGCGTGAACATTTAATGATTATGTCATATAAATTCATCTGTGTGACCACATACGTCTGCAGACGCTTGCAGACGCTTGCATAAAATGATTATACACCGACATGACAGCTTTGCTAGTTAAATGCGTATCGTAAACAGAACTGCATAACTACTTTACTCCTTGACAAAGGCTGACACGCCGAAAGCATGGAAAATTTATGTTTACCACCAGCACTGTTAGAATTATTATTAATCTCAACCATATATATATTTATATATAATTATTTATATAATCATTTATATATATTTATATATAATTTGATGTGTAAAATATGCTTACACATGTCACTATAATAAATAAAATACTTACTTACTATATATACTCTTATATAACACTATTTTTTCATATTGGACATACGCTCAAAAGGTGTTTTACAATCAAGTTATTGACCCCCTGATCACCAGGCTAAAATTCAGTCGGCCGTTAACAGATGGTGCAACTTGCGGCCACGGCACATTGGCTAACACCTTCACAGGTACCCATTTATACACCTCGATGAAGTGAGGCACGTGTGAGATTACCTGTCTGCCCAGAAAAAATCCGAGGCCCGGGCTGGATTTAAACCAAGGACCGTTCGATCCGAATGACCCTTTCTTACCACTAGATCAACATCCCCACAATATACGGTTCGCATTTAAAACAGAATTTAATTTATGAAGAGATATACGCCCTCGTAGTTGCTTGATGCATCATTAGAAGATAACAACGGTACATATTGTCATTCCATTCAAATGGTAGTGACTTCGGAAAGACATATTGTGGGGAAAGTGGCCTAGTGATAAGACGCAGGACTCGGGATCAAAGGGTCTTGGATTGCCGTCGATGTTTGTGGGCATAAAATTACTCCCTCGTGTGCCTCAGTCCAACGAGGTGTATAAATGGGTTGGTACGTGTGAAGGTGTAAGCCAATGTGCCGTGTTCGCAATCTGCGCCATCTGTTAACGGCCGTAATCGGGGCAAAATATGTAAAACACCTTTGAGCGTATGTCCAATAGGATAAAAAGTATTACATAAATGTGGTAAATAAAGCCAAAAACGAAAGGTATATTTGTTTTATTAATATATCCGTCATCGATGACTGATGATAAGGTCACCTGTGTACGAAGTGCTCAGTTGCTCTTATATGACCCGTATCCGTCGTCCGTCCACAATTGCCTTATGAGACCACAAGAGGCTTCATAGTTGGGTTATATTCTTGAAACTTGGTAATATCTCGGTAGAGTTCGAAAGAAGGGTAGTGTAGGTAAGAAATTGGGTCACAAGGCATGAAAAAGTATATGTTAACATCTTATTGAGTATCTATTTGGCCATATCTTCATGAACTTGATTTCCCTTCATACAATCTCGGATGAGGTGGGAAATGGGTTATGTTGGGTGCAAAATCTAGGTCAGAAGGGTAAAACTATAAAAAAAAAACATTAAGGATACACGTTACAGTTTTCACCAAACATCACAAAGTCTTACGGATTTGACATAATGACGTCATTTTATTTCCATCCTACACGTGTTGCAAGTAAATGGTTCATGCCTCCGTTGAATGAAATACATTGCATCCAAATCAAAAGTATTGCATTTAAATAGAAAATATTGCATATAAATAGAAAACGTTTAGGAATTACAAGTTGTTGCCGTTTTGAAGACAAAAACATTTAAACAGATACACGTATTGCATTTAAACAGAACGATATTGTATTCAAATAACAAAATATGGAATTCAAATCAAAACATATTTATTAACAAATTCTTTGTACAACTTGACAAATAAAATGCTGCAAAGTAACGAGCAACAGTACTAATTAAGTTTAAATGACATTTCTCCTATAGGTGTCGAAAACTTTACTTCTTTACATTTCATTGTTATAAATTAAAGACAACAACTTCTGGATTGGCGTGACTGATGAAGCAAAGGAAGGAACGTGGATACGGTATGGAACGACGGACAAAATAACATATTTCAACTGGGATCCTTTGCAACCAGATAACGGTCTTGGGGATGAAAACTGTGTTGACCTGAATGCAAGTTACAAGTATTATTGGAATGATTCAGCTTGCTCGGAAAAGTATGAAGTATTGTGTGAGGTATAAAACTTTACTGTTTACAAACGTAAGATACATGTCGTTAAGCGACGGTATATGATATAGCAATCTAGGGTTTGAATATATCTGAGGATAACTAAAATCAAAAATGCAATTATCATATCACATGATATCAATTCTGTTGTAAAGTATTTTATTTGTAAGATGTTAAATTTCTTATTCGTCTTTCGTTTCTATGATAATGTCATTTCTAAACTGAAAACCACTCTTGCATGATAACAGTTCTTTACTGCAATGTACTATTTTTGTCTGACTACTGAGGGTCATGATGGGTTTGATATTACATTCAAACCATTTATCGTGTCTGTGTGCTATGAAAAGAATCTGTATACAAGTTTTTTTCTGTTAAAAGCTTCAAATGCTTTCACTGAAACGACTTATGATTTCGTTGATTTAGGGTAAATTTGTCAAAGTCTCATTTGTTTTAAGAATCTGTAGTATTTTCAGTAATCGAATTTCTAAATAATGTGCGTAATTTTTCAACAGCAGTGACTGAAATATTTTCCATCAAAATCATAATTATGAATGATATCCTGAAATGCATGTACTTTAGTCATATTTGTGATTTTGAAATATGTTTTGTTATTTATATAAGGACCAAAACATTACGTTCTTTTTAGCGTTTATCTTATATATAGTTTCATTACAACTTCTAATTATGCTAAGTAGATTTGAATGCAATATTAAATAGTGTCAATTGATCGATTAAAACCAGATTTGTTATAGGTAGTCATTAACTAAAATGTTACCTTTATATACTTTATTTATTTGCAGGTGAGTTACAGCAAGACTGTAAAGAACAATGATGTATATATCAATTGAGTGTTAATTTCAAACATAAATGCCCCTCTATTTCAAAACCAAGATAAAGTGAAATATAAAATTTCGTAATTATATATACCAGTCTAGACAACACATCGATTCATCTAAGCTGAGGTTGAAATATAGTTATACTTTAAAAGCAATCTTACAATCAGTTTACATTCGAAAAAACATAATTGCAACAAACTAACTCTTATCAATGACTGTATATATGCTTAATAGAAAAAAATGACTAAATGCTTACATACGAGTTCAATATTTTCGGCAATCTAAAATGACATTAAAGAGATGGTACTTTGCTTATTACGAGTATGACGATATATGTCATATACTTCATAAACGAAAAACATACAATCTAGTTTTTACGGAATTCTATTAGTGCCATCGCCACAGTGCGTTTGCGCGCCGTTGAACGGTGAAAGATGTTGCGCAAGTTTAAACTTTAAACTGGTGCAATACTTTTACCCAAGTTGCCTATATATCGTATAAGAGAAAGGTTAAAAAAGATACGCGAATTTCACCATTTACAACAGCGTAACTTTTGTTCAGCGAGAAGAAGTAGCGTGATGGGACAAATGTTGCGCTTACTGTATCTGTGAAATCCTGTTGGGGCCAGCGTGTTGATGGTCTTGTTGTAAAAATGTTACGCTGTTTTAAATGGTGAATATCACGTATCTTTTTTGACATTTTTGTTATATGATTACTTTATAACTAGACCACTGAGTGTACAACTTCACAATACGTAAATTTACTTTTACTCATGGCAGTTTTCCCTTTTATATCAATGTATTGGACGTTTGGGTGTGTATTTTTCTGTTTCCTGAGTTTCAGATATCAGATGAAGTAATAACTTTATGTACTTGAGCATGATATAATGACTGGAAATAATAAGGGGTTTGTACAGAATATAGAATATTATCTTGTGTTTGTCACATCTTTCAATGATATAACATTATGAGAAGGCTGTAAATGAATTGCCCAAGCTATTTTTCAGATGGTGTTATGTTATCCTCGTGTATAAAAGAATTTAAAATGTTACTGTGAAGATTATATGTAGAATATTTTCAGATGGTATTGGTGTACAATATGTTAAGATGGTATTGGATTGTAAGCCTGTATTGGCGTTTTAAGGGTATATGGCTATGTCACTCAAGTTGAAATCCATAGTATGCAATAATCAATTGTTTCACAGTTAAAAACTCTTTTACTATTAGCAAACAGTGATTATAGCTGTGTTCTAGAGTCGGCATGGATAACAAAATTTTCTACACCGACATAAGCATACTTAATCTTCTTTATTTTGTAGATAAAGACGTTATAGTCGGAAGCGTTCGGGAAAAAATAATTATTGTCTAATTATTGACTATTTGCTAATTTTAATTGAGTGTTTAACTGTGAAACAATTCATTATTGCATAGCAGTTAATAATTTTAGATTATTTTACGAATAAGTTTCCCTCTCAACTTTGTATTTTTAGCTCACCTGAGCCAGAGGCTCAAGTTGAGCTATTGCGACCGGCCTTTGTCCGTCGTCCGTCCGTCCATCGTCTGTCGGTCAACATTTGCTTCAAACAACACCTCCTCTTTAACGGCTTGGCCAATTTTTATAAAAAAAAATACCAAAATATTCTTTGGATGGCCCTCTTTTAAAGTTGTTCAAAGAATTTGATTCCATACAGATCACTTGTTGCTATGGCAACAGAAAAGAAAAACTTTAAAGATCTTCTTATCGAAAACTATTGGCCAGATACGAAATAATTCGGCAATAGTGTTCCTTGGGTGACCCTCTACAAAGATTGTTCAAACTATTTTAATCCGCGGCATAGTTTACAGAATAAAACTAACTGTTGCCTTGAAGTGAAAATTTAGTTCTTTTATTTGTTAAAGTTTTAAGTTTTATGCAGCTTTGAATTCTAGACACGGGTTTTATAGACTTTTTCCACTAAAAT
>JAULCC010621247.1:0-10259 GCA_032358795.1 Nuttallia obscurata
ACAAACTAACCTACTGGTTTCCCAACTTTTCAATCCTCTATAAATTGATATTTACAAAGGATACCCATAAAACAAATAAGATGTAAACCAAAGAAAAAAATGAGAAATAACTTCTACATGTATATGTACTCATGCCATGTTGAAACTTTGTTAAAAGATATGTAATGTTAATATCACTGACTAGATATGTCTGTGTCAGTATCTTACATGTGGCATTTACATGGTAAAATATGATGATGTAAAAGTGTGACTGAGTTTCATTACTGCCATTCACATCATGTCAAACATATTGGTCCATTATTCCTTCTTTTACAAACTGACATCACATCTATTGTAAAAATTCTACTGCGATCAGATGTGCAAGTCTTATATACAGGCATGTGATATTAATTTCAAAATGACAATTCCCACTGAATCAAATTAATAAGGCATTCAAAATTTTCAGATTCTATTTACAGAAATGATGCTGATTTTGAACAAGAATGCCACATTCAATAAAAGCTTATGCCCCTTGTGGCATCCTTGACATATTTTTAATCTTTTCAAAGTCCAAATTAGGTCAAGATCAAATGGATGTTGGGTGTTACATGGGGACAGGAATGGTCCAAGGCAACAACCATTTAACAATTTTAAATATTCAAGCAAGCAGTGTTGATGCTAGACGAAACAGTAAAATCTGGTAAACCTCGTACGCACAGATGGACAGGATGGACATCAATAGATGCTGGGGGCATAAAAACAAATGGAATATGTATACATGTATCTGGAAAAATATACAAAAACTTCAACAAAAGTTATTTACAATAACACATGCCTACAAAGTAAGCAATCTTACTGAACTTGTTCTTTTGAAAATGAGCTTTTCTTGTGATAAAGAAGCTCTTTGGTATAAACTACACAAATATACCTATAAGTATCACTTTTGCATTTTGATTAGTTCCAGTCTCTACTTTGCCATCAACTCTAACACATTGACTGGTACAGTAATCACAAATGATTCACAATTACAAATATTAAATCTCATGATGTCTACAGTTTTGTGATTTGATAATTCTTGAATCTTATATATAGTTTTGACATACCCGTACACTTTATCTTCATGAATGCCTATTTCACTGGATTTTCCTTTATATGTTGATAAAAAGTATATTGAATATGTACCAATACAATCACATCACATCACTGGCATAGTGTTGATGCAGAAGAAGAGAAGACTAGATGAGTTTAAAAGCAATGAGCAGTTGCATTTTGGCATGATGTGCTTCCCATGGTTTTATTGGGGTATTTGGCATAAACTAATAAACAACACCATAGAGCCTGATAAGGACTGACCAAATCACTATCTAGGCTAAGCCAGTTCTTTTGATCTGGCCAAATACACAGATCTGTTTATGTTTATTGAATGGGAGCATTTTGGCATGATGTGTTTCCTATGGTTTTATTGGGGTATATGACATAATCTAATCAACAATACCACAGAGCCTGATAAGGACTGACCAAATCACTATCTAGGCTAAGCCAATTCTTTTGGTCTGACTCTGATCGAATACACAGAGCAGTTTATGGTCTTTAGGCATACTTATCTGCTAATTATTAGTTGCAGTCACAACATGACAATTTGAAAGGGGTGGGGGTCACTTATGTAGGAACCTTTCAATGCCTTTAATGTATGGCAATAAGGTATGGCAAGAACTTGAAAAGGTTATAAATGATGATAACTAAGACTAGACAAATAACTAAACCCTTGTACGAAAAATTTACAGAAAAACTCCTTTCACATGTTACTTAAATATGAAATAAAATTAAGAAGATCATACTGTGTATTTTTTCCATACATTTCTACAAGTCAGTGCAACATAAATTTATCTTTTTTCTTTCAAACATATATGGTACAGCTTTGTTGCATTGATCCCTCAACACACTTGTTGTATCTCAACTGATCTGTCTTGGCCTCACTGTAGTTATGGCACCAGGAGATAGGAGCTTTTGCCTGATTGATGGAGAGATTCCTGACTCTTTGGCAATCAAATATCCTTTTTCATCCTTTGCCAAATAAACGTTTCTTTATTAAAGTAACTGTATAAACAGCATGCCTACTTCTGAAATGAAATCATGTCAATATCTGTAACAAATACAGATGCATAAATTATTAAATTTAATGTTAGTGGGTGAGAATATTTTTGGTACCACACATACAAGGGCAGGGCTCCAGATAAGGCAAGTACTTTGAGAAACTTGGTTACTGTTTTCCATGTTTCTATACCAAACCTTATCTTGTGGGTACTCTTAAGAATCACCTCATTGAGCCAATTCCTAAGAGTACGGACCCACAAGATAAGGTTTGGTAGAGAAACATGGAAAACATACTTGATGAAATTCTGTAACACGCATCCAATCTTGAACTCTGAAGGGATACAACATGCACACATATTTTATAGTTGATGATAATGATGATCTATTTGAAGAATGAACTTCCCCCCTGAGTCCAGAAGGCAGCCACCAGCATTTGAGAGTAGGTTTACCGGTAGTTCGCTCTTGTGCTGGTGTCTATTGGCCAGTTGGGTTTGGACGCAGGTATTTCATAGTATTTTCACAGTGCTATACCCAATGAAGCATTATATACACCATAGCTCATAAAACCTGCATATTTACGTACAGTTATATAGGTCAAATTGCTCCAGATACTGACTGCCCCTCATATTCGACAACCATTTCAGCTAAGTTAACAAATATGAAGCAATAATGTACTGGTTTATATTCAGGTTATATCACAGTCTATTTCAGTCTTTAAAAATCTGTAACAGTTTGTGGTAAACTGTCAGCATGTCCACTTTAAGCCATAGTCTTCCTTGCAAATAGTTTCTGTTTTAGTAATGAGAACTTGTTCAATTCTTGAGAGCTAATATATAAGGATATTGCGTATCATTTTTGTCTCTTTCCCAGACAGTGAAGGGAGTCAGCTTATCTTTAAAAAGAATTGATAAATAACAATTCTGTAATACATTCTAAAACTTCATACAACTTTCATATCATCCTGCAGTCTTTTCATTTCATGGCCAGAAAAGGATAGTCTATCAAAATTTCCATCTGTCCATCAAAATTTACCTTTTACAAATTTGCAAACCAACAGTCCACTGAATATTTCAGCATGTAATTATATGTAATTAACCATAAATCTTTTAAGAAATAAATAAGTAATTTAGTTAAGTAAAAATTTAATTGTTCTGTTAAGGACAATCATTGAAAATAAAAATTTTATTGTGATAAGGTACAGCTGAGTACATACCTCCAAGTTGCTATTCTAATGGTGACATATTTTAAGTCTATCCATATTTTTGGGTAAAATTTACTCAAGTTAATCATGAAAACTGAACTCTGTACAACACTTACCCAATGTCAGTTTAATCCTCAGTTTTCTTGTCTTCCAACAACAACATCCTTTAAAATAAATAAAATTGCTATTTTAAGAAAAATTGTCAACTACAATTTTACATCTGTTAAATATTTAATTGTGATCCTCAGGCAGGTCGTAGGAGGACAGTTCGAACTACTCTGTAATAATTTATACAGATAGACTTTTTTTTAAAGCTGGGCAATTTTTTAATGATTATATGAAAACCAGTATTGGATGTAAGAAACTAGTCGAAATCTACCAGAACTGGTGATTTAGGGATCCCTGAATAAATGTATATAGATTTTCAGATAAGATCAAATATTAAATTTTTATGACAAGCAGATAGAATGACTGCTAGAGTAATCCTGTTGTTTTTTGTTTTAGCTACAAAGAATCACAATACTGATCTAGTCTCTAACATACAGTCTGAGGTTTAGTCTCAGACTATCCTACACCTAGAGACAGATCTGAGTCTGCACATGAATTAAGTCATTATGGCATTTGCCTGAAAATGAAAAGTGAACAAAAACTGGCCAGTCTGTGTGTTAGATTGCAAAAGTGGTGGTAAATAAGGCCAGTTCATAATACTGGACCTGATGAAATCCTACACATGTAAGTCTTTCATGATAACCCATTACTTCTATGTATTGTTTAAAAGTATTTCCTTCTTACCCCTTTTCTTCATCATTTTCAACTCTAACTTCGGCTTCCTCAGGTTCTGTCCTGTGAAGCCAAAATGGTCCTGTGATAGCAATCAAGGCTGCTCCAATAGGGGCTGTGATAATGATACTTAACACAGCCAGAGTAAGGATCTGTTTACCCATTGCCTCGCCTTCAGCGTTGTCCTTCTCCCGAGCTTTGTCCAGAGCAAGAGCTCCAATAGCTGCCTGTAATCACAATGTCAAAGGTCATTTAAAATGACAAGAAATTAATTTTAAAAAGAACCTTCTTCAGTATTCACTATTTTACAAATGGAACAAAATTAATATAAATACTGCACCAAATTTGTTAACATATCCACTATTAATATGGTGCATTTATAACTTTCTTTTTTTTTTTGTTATATTGGGAATCTAATGCAACTTAACAGCATTTCAGTCATATCGAGACGTCCAGCTCATTACTGGTGAAGGAAGACCCCGAGGGACCTCTGTACATTATTTCAGGCACAGAGTGCACCTGGGTAGAACCACCGACCTACCGCAAGCCAGCTGGAAGGCTTCCTCACTTGAAAAATCCGAAGTGCCCAGACTTTCGAACCCACAGTGGTGAGGGGCTGAGAGATTGAAAGTCAACCATTATAATCACTGGGCCACTGAGGCTCAATCATTTATATCTGCTGAAATAGTAAAACCTAACTCTCTCCTAAGCCACATTCCCTTTTTAACATCATTAAAAACAAAATCAACTTAAAATTTACAATACATTTTCTTCCCTGGAGCAACTTCCTCTCTACAACAGCTAAACTTTTTGTTTGTCAGTGGGTATTTCAGTAAGAGGTTTGACTGTACAGTCTATATCAAGTGACAAATATTTAACGTTCAAACACACTGTACCTTTAAATGCCGCCTTGTAAGACCTAACTGTACTAGTTTTTGGCATTGTCCTACAATATTTCATATTTCCCCACTGAAGCTCTATACAATGATATCATAAATGAGTACAGTAATTTTAACAAGAAAGTCTATACACATGTGACATTAAGGGGTAACATACAGACATGAACATTGCCATAGGAAATTCTATCTCTATTACTACTAATAAAACAACAATATCAATATTAAGTCAAGGTCAAAGAAAATTTTATATCCTTAAAAACAAATCCAAAGCTGAAGAGGTTTTTAACCGACACCTTACATCCACTAGTGATTTCCATAAGACTGTTGATAATTTAGAGATCCAACTTACCTGTACAGTGGCCTTAGGACACCATGCAATTGGTATAAAGAGCTTTTCTTTAAGGTTGAGATCAGTTCCAAATACAGAAAAGAAGGAAACAATCAATCGTACAACCAGTCCAATACCTAGAGTTGCAATTCCAAGACCTTAAAAGTAAAACAAAAAATACCTGAGTAAAAATTTTCTTTCGGAACCAATGGGTAAAAAGAAGCATGAGTTTTCATAGTACTATATCATATCTATAAATGTACAAATTGCAATCTACATCATGAAAATTTTCACTGAATAAATAAATAAAAAAATATTTATTTTCCAATGCATACATCCTTTTTAATGTTTATATGTATGTGAGATTATGTGAGTTAGTATTACAGTACTTCTAAAAGTGGTAATCATACTTACCAACAGTGTCAATGTCAATTTTCAGTATATCCACCTCAGCACCAATCAAACCAAACAGTAGTGGTTGGAAGATCATCCAGAGAATGGCAACTATACCAGCCATTGGCTCCTGTAAACAACATGGTGTTATAGTAGACTGAAGTTTTATCAACAGTACCCATTAGGCCCCATGATTATTTATAAAAAAAAAGTCATGCTCAACCTAGGCTCATGCTCAAATATCAAATGTTTTAAATATTAATATCTTTTATAAACAAGATTCAAATTTATATTCAACTCTTATTCGTAGGGCATTTACATGTTAATTTTCACATGAAAGTGTTTCATCTCAAATATCTAAACTAAGAGACGCTCAAAGTAAGATGAGCACGAAAAAATGTTTTATAATCATGGGGACAGATCCTTCAATTATAACACATGCAAACAACTGGTAGTAAATTTACTGGCTACATTTGAACTACATAGTCATGTAACTGACGTTCTTATACTGACAAAAGATTCTTTTTCAATTTAGTAATTCAGTTTTTCACTTTCGGTAGAACAAGAACAGAGTCATATATATATGTCCAAGGGCAGTTAACCCCTAAGACCTATAATCTTTAGTCCAACCTCTGACTTTTAACAGGCATGCTCTAGAAATGAATATTGATTAGTATAACAGTTGGATAAGCCATATCCTCAACCTGAACATTTATCAAAAATGTGGGAAATTTAGTAAAAACCAACTGTTTTCCATTTATGAAACCATGATTTTAACGTGTATTTTCCAAACAAGGTATCAGGTTTTCAAAGAAAAATTATTTTTAGTATCAGTGAACTTTAAGCTACAGACTTAGGCATATGTGCTGAACATTGTCATCCTGTGCTAAACATTTGTGACAAGTTTCATTAAATTCCATCAAACATCAAAAAATACAATGACCTTGACTTTACAAGAAAACAGGATAAACCAGATTAAACAGGCAATCAACAATAAAAATATAAAGATGGACAGTAGGATAGATACATTTCCATACAACCTGGGTTTAAACTAAGAAGGAAAAAATACTTTTGTCTTACCCCTCCTTCTTCTACCCAGTCCTCCTTCCTCCATTTTAATGCTGCAACAAAGGCTAGAGTGAGAACACCCAGGGGTCCAGCCCCAGGGAATTCCAGTTTACTGCTACCAAAGGTTGCCATCAAACCAAAGCCAAATAACAAGACAGTTCTATAGAGAACAACATGGCGCTGTAAATATATAAGCTTGCATTGATAATATGTATCTTGGTAAAATATAGCTCTGGGTCTTAAATTATTAAACTTTCTTGAGTAAGGGATCTTTCTTTAGCTCAGTAGTACATGCATTTCATTGGTTGAAATATATAATGTAATTTTCCTTGACCAATCAGTCATAAATTTTTTAGAATGAAAATTAGTTCATGCACAAGAAAGTATTATAACCTTTGACCCTGGACTTCCCCTAAATGAAATGTACATACCTTAACCTAAATTTTCTATCTAACATCATAAATTAATAGCTTTAGGTAATGCTGACAAACGGATCTCATTCACAGTAATTTCATCATTTCATTAATCATTTTTCTCATCTTTTACACTTGCCACACAATACAAAGTCTATATAGTACAAGTATCAATGACATTGGATGCACTGATGGATTAAAAAAAACATCCAAATAATTACGTTGTCATTTCCTATTTGCTAAATAATGTTTGGCTTTAAACCTAGCAATTACTATATTTTTACAAATAATCCAGCTATTAGTCATCATGAACATTAAATTCATTAATTTAACATTAAAGCTATGGCTTATATGCAACATATTTCCAACATAAATATGAAAATGGAGTCACATTTAAAAAGTTCTGACAGCTGTTTATTTGTACAACTCCCTACATATACATAAAATAACACTACATCAATAAAACCTGAGACATCACTACTTACACTAGCTCTGCTGGGGATGTACCAGATGATTATTCCAGCCACAATGCCATAGAGAACACCCACTATGGCCTCCAATGGACCCTTGATGATAGACACAGCAATATTTCCTGCAAAAATAATGCAGTAATTAGAACAAATCGTTGATATCCATGTTTTTAATTTAGTTAGACTGGATTAACACATGCTGTACTTTGTTGCACTGCATAGAACAGTGTAGGGTGAAGTTAAGCGTTTTATGTTTTTTTTAAAAAAGGGGATGCTCATATATAATGACCAACCACTTAGGCTTATGCAATACCACTTGAAAACATCATTACCCTGATTCCTTGCCCTTAATATCAGGCATAAGACAGACAGTCTATTAATCAGTAATATTCAACTAGCTGGTGCTTCACCAAACTTTAACAAGCTCCCATAGAGGCTTGAATCTGAGACCTCCAGCAATTAAAGTGGATGCCTTGTCCACTAGGCTATCGAGGCCTCGCTTGATTAAATAACATTCAAAACAGCTCCCATGAAATTTATATCTTTGAAACTGGAGGAGAAGCTTTCCATCTGGCTTGTAGAAGGTAGGTGGCTCTACTCGGGTACATTTGGGGTCTTTTTTCCTAAAAAGCTGGAAAATCATTTAATTTTTTTTTTATTTTTGAAATTTAACTTCGCTTTTAACAGTATTTCAGTCATATCGCAACGTCCAGGTCCTAACTGGTGGAGGAAGACCCCGGGAGACCTCTGTACAGTATTTCAGGCACAGAGTGTACCCAGGTAGAACCACCGACCTACCGCAAGCCAGCTAGAATGCTTCCTCACTTGAAAAATCTGAAGTGCCCAGCAAGATTCGAACCCACAGCGGTGAGGGGCTGAGAGATTGCAAGTCAACGACTATAACCACTCGGCCACGGAGGCCCCGCTGGAAAATGAAAAGTTGCTCTATGACCTGAACTGAGTCGATGTCACTCAAACCTAATAAAGACAATATAGGAATATCAAGAATCCTTATCTGTACAGAAGACATGTCATGCCAAACTCATTCCTATACTTACCCTCAGAGAAGGCAATACCAAGGCAAACACCAAACCCAGTAATGGCTAGTACATCATCTACACTGGCTGCTGCTATCACCAGAGTTGGAATACCTTTGTTCAGACCATAACCTCTGTCTGACAAGTTGAGTAACGATGGCACTACCACTGCTGGGGAGACTGCAGCTAAAACAAACCTGTACAAAGAAAATGTAAACAAGTCTTCATACACAACATAAAAAACAACAACAAAAAATGCATTTACTTCTTGCATTATTTCCCTTTATTAAATACCATTAATATTAAATCACATCATCTTAATACATATAAACAATAAAATTCATATTTAATAGTTGTGTCTCTAAGGATAGACGACTTTTTTCCATGCTCTATGCTAGAATCACAAACCTTACTGTCAATAACTCATAGAGTTTAACTAAAATATTATCTATAAAAAAATTTTAAGAAATAGTGAAATTTGTTCGAAAAAAAACATTACAGTTAGCTAATTAACTACAGTAAACTAATTAACTGGTTTGAGATTTGATCAAAAGGCTGGAAAAAAAACTTCATACTCTCAGGGGCTAATCAGTAAAAATTTATTTCATGAAACATTATTTTGTATTGAAATAAAACCTACCCTAACATTAAAGCCCAAATCCATGGAAATCCTAGTAGGAAATGTGCAGCAACTGCTTCAGCTATGCACTCCATCAGACATGGTGAAAATGCAAGTCGTATCACAACAAAGGAAAGTTTCATGAGGGCCTGAGGATCCAGCCCTAGGCCTGCACGGATCAATATCACAGTTAGGGCTATCTGTCTGTAGAAAAATAGTCAATAAATTAAATAGTGAATACATATTTAACATTTTTAAACAGTTTACATGAACATGATCAACAGCAAATAATGCAATGAATGTTCAGAATTGTATTTCTGTTAACTAGGCAAAATTTCATTATCATCACAAATTTCATGCCAATAACATTACATATGAAAGTGTATTGTTAATATACCTTAAAGCCATAATAAAGCTCAAAAACCTGTTCATATCAAATTATTTTGTATGATTATTATGCATAATCATAAATAAATAGATATCATTGAACATGTGTATTTTATAAGATTATATTTGATTGATTTTTTGTTATTGATAGATTAATGTGTTTAGTTCTTATTTGACTATGATAGTGGTATTGGCTATTGTTTGCGGGGTGAATGTGTCTCGTGATTCCTCGTGATATGAATAAATTAAAATCTGACATATATCTATATGCTATAAATAGATCATGAGTCACAAAATATCAATGATAATACCTGAATCGTTCCGAGAGGATTTAAAATATTCCTGGATTTAAAATATTCCTGGTCAATCTTAGCAGCGTTCAGAATATCAACAATGGTGTGCTGACAAACACTTGAAGTTAAGTTTGTTTCTGCATTTCTCGCATTTGAAATAGGTAACATTTTTAACACTCAATATTGTGATAGACACCTTAATTTATTCACACAAAAAATAGGCAAAATATCGCAATTTTGAGTTTAATTATGGCTATAATAAAAATGAATTCATCTGATTTAAATGTTGATAACATGA
>JAULCC010621268.1:0-10259 GCA_032358795.1 Nuttallia obscurata
ATGTAAGATTTTATTTATCACACAAAAAGGAACTTTAAGAAAATTGCACAACTTTACACACTAGACAAAACCTCCCACGTATGCCGTAAAAGATTGGAATTAGAATGCGGCGTCATACATGTATCAACTCCCTGGTGTGAATGACGTCTTGTGCAACGTCAGCAGATGGTACCTCTTTAGGCAATTGAACGTATTTATCAACCGGTTATTTTTATGTATCTAGTTACATTTTTATGTCACTGCTTTATGTCACTCCCAAAAGCCAATTTATGTGATAAATTGCACTTCATATAAATCTAGTTCGACAGATCAGAGTAAAATTCTATATTTAAAAATTGTAACGAAAGTTGAAGGGTCATTTCTAATGTTTTAAGAAGTTGGGACTTTTTCCCCATGTACCAAATTAAAGTAAAATTTGTTTAAACTTAACGGATACTATTACGTTATATTACCTAGCTCTGATAGAGTATTAAATCCACGACTTTACCATCGTAATATACTGCATGTGCATTATCGATATATGTGTCCCAGTCTAATTTTCTAGAAATGATGATAAATAAACAATCATGTATGATTCTCTATATCAGAATACATAGGAATCAATTCGAATAAATTCGAAAAAAAAAACAAAAAAACAAAAAAAAACAACAACAAAACATTCTGCTGTCCATATCAATTGCTGGAGTGTGTTCATACAATTCAGCGTGATACCTTAGACTAGACTTCCCCACACGAACAGACGTGATATTCCATGAAACTAACTAAATCATCTTCCTTTGTTTTAAGTCGTTGGTGATATTGCTGATGTTTTGGAAGGGTTCGCTCCCATCCTGACCCCCGAAAGCATTCACTTACTGAAAGCAGTCACCTTCCATGCTTATGGAACTCCTTTACTATCGTTACAGTTCATAAAATTTCAATACTTAAAATTTACATTTCGTAACATTGCATGGTTTCTTCTTTACATTTCGCAATATTCCGGTCTACATTTCGCAACATTTCTTTATTAAGTAGCCACATTTCATGACATTTTGTAACATTCTTGACATTTAGGAACATTTCGGTGTTTAGGAAGGCCGCCTTTGGGTTTAATTGTTTCTCCACTTATATTGTTTATCAGTATTATCACATAATTAGTCATGTGATTAATTTAAATTTTGTACCGGGGATCACGTGATGTAAGTTGCTTTTTACCGATTGGTTAAAACGATTCTGGCGCATTCTGATGTAATTTGGTGAGACCAACAATATCTTGCAGCTGTTATTCTAGCTAAACATGTCATCCCGGTAATAACATGCTTACATGCAGGAAAAAAACTATTAGAGGGTTTTATACAAAGGTACGGTCGAAATGTGAAATTTGTTCGTAGATATATTTATTTATGTAACTTGTGAAGTGACAATGGTTTATATTCATTATTTCGTCTTAAATTATTCAGTTGAATGTTAGACATTTTTACGTGTACAAATAAGAGGCAAAACAATTATGATTAAACAAAAATATGATACATGCATGGTTATAATATACAGCAAAACTGATTCCATGACACACGCAGAGAGTACATTGTTTGAAAATACAATAAAAATATTGATTCTACAAATCGGTAAGATGTTGTGTATTGACACCAATAATAAATTGTAACTTTATTATTTTCATGTTTGAATTGATAACTTGGCCGATAGAGAGTTAGGATTTAAACCTGTATGTTTATCTGTATTTAAAATTAACTCAGCTGTATATTGAGATGACACATTGTAGATCTAAATGTTAACGTATTTTGTATCATGCTAATTCATATTTGGATACAAATGTGTTAATGCATATCATATATATTGATAATAAGGAAAAGGAATAATATAAGTAAAGAATCCAATGTATCATAGTATTTTTCTTTACCAAAAAAAGGTACCGATTGCGAAAAGCTACAAAATTTAATTACCAACCGACAAGCAATGAGTAAATTTGAAAAATATAGTTCGATAATTGCAACACGTTTTTTTGAAACATCGGGAGAGTTATGAGGATATTTGAGTAAATTACGCAATTGTTCAGATAAAAACTCGGCTGGTATAGGGACAATTTGTGTACCAGTGGTCACTACAACAAGGACAAAGGGTCCAAGGTGTGCAGAAACAGTGTGCTGAAGTCTTTTTTCACGGAACTATAAAATGGCCTTAAGCACACATTTTCTCAAATATCGTCATACTTTTCTCGACATATACGAGATGTGTCCAAAAAGTTCGTAGACAACAATTATTAATTAAAACCTATCTGCACTAATACATCGTAATTTCACTTGAACAACAACCAATGTTTTTCCACGAAACCCAGAAAGTTTCAGCGCACTGCGTTAAGTATTTCACGCATAATCAGGACTTAATTACACTAAGATGTATACCCGCGGCGCAGGTCATGACGTCTTTACGTCGTGATACGAAGTAAGTAACGTTTTTACTGCCACTGCCATTTCTAAGCATCACAGTTTCTTCAAGTAGATACCTCCGTTCTCACCTTGCGCACACTTCATTCATGTCCAACCTTTTCAGAATATTATGCACAGTTCCTCTGCTGACTACTGTCTGCTCCTCAAGCTCACACGTCTATCAGCCATCACTAATTCCTCAATCGGGAAAATGATACCATCCTGAATAACGCGCCGCCGCCCAGTCATCACATCTGCTTTGCTGGTATTTCTTCCGTCTTTGAATCTTTTGCGCCAATTGTACGCATGTGCTATACAAACTGACAGTTTTCCTGTAACTGTTTGCAACATCAGTATGGTTTGCAAAGGTGTTTTATTCAATGCCACACACATATTGATCACCATGCATTATTCTTTAACGTCAAAAGACGTCATTTTTTCTCCTATAAATTCCGCCAATGCAGCCGACAAAAACCGCTTTATAATTGTTTTGGTAGTCCGATTTAAACGACTTTCCATAGAAATGAAGTTAACATAATGTCATCGCTTATACGTTGACGACTACTGGGTATTAATGGTGAACATGCCATGCTAATATACTGAAAGCCATTAAAGGTTTAAGTCAACTGCTGCTATTCTGTAGGATTTCGCTCTAACTTTGGCTATTTAAATACTATTTTTTCCCTCAAAGAAGAAACCCACCATTCTGTGAAACAATAGGTTACAATATGTCAGAAATATCTCACGGCATATTAGTTGTGGCTTATTTATCATTTTGAGTATCTAAAATAGTGTGCTTCGTGATTTTAATATAACTATATATGCAACTTATCAGTTATCAAATACCGAGGTTGTATTACTGGTTATAATGCAACTACATTTGTAACTGCCGGTCTTGAACAGCATGTCCACATCGTTTTGACATCGCGTCTAAAGTCTCTACCTGTAACGGCGTATAAAATAAAATTTACCCCAGAGTTAAAAAAGAAAACAACATTAGACAAACTTAAAATAATTAAAACAGACAAAATGCTTAACGAGCTGGAGGAGACTGTTAAAATTGCATATGGTGTAGTAGACACTAAATGTACAATGCTGATGGCGAGGACTCGGTAGGTTACGCTCCTTGCTTCCGCATATCTAGATTCTCGCTGCCTTTCTGTAAGTCCTCTGCCACCGGAATCTTTTGCTCTCCGGTACAGTGACCTTATAATTAGAATGTTACAAGTAATGTTCACAATAGCTGGAATGGCGAATACGGGTATAAAGTTACTTATCACAATACCTGTCTGAATTATAAAATTTGGCGCTTCAAAAGTACAAAATTTCTCCTCTCTTAATTGTGAATATATCAAATGGACGATATTCAACAAAGCCATCACGATAACAATAACACACACTTTCAGATAAATCCATTTCCGCATGAACAGAGCTCTGAATTTAAGCGGGAAATACAGACTGAGTGTTCGGTCCACCATCATCATTACCGTGATCCATGTGGACACGCCACCACTGAAAAACCAATTAAATTGTATTATCTTGCACCAAAAGTTGCTAACATGGGACAAATTAACCCCATGCTGTTGCAAAACTAGATTTACACCGGAAGTTAACAACAAATAGATGTCTGATACTGCAAGGATCTTGAAGTAAATGGAAAATGCGGATGCACTGCATATTGGGCCTTTGCTGAATATGACGAAGGAGAAGATATTTCCCGAAATTCCTAGAACAATGATGCATATTACCACGTAAGATATTATGCTTTGAAGTCTTAAGATTGTTATGACGGTTTCTTCGTCCATTTTGAAAATACATTAATTTGATGATGTTTGTTAGAAGTGATGATTTCTTTTAACTTTATAGTATCTTAGCAAGTGGTTTTCTGTAAATGTTTTCTGAGTATGTACGTGCTAAACATCTTTTGTTTGTTCTATACTCATGTTACAAAAATGACAAACTATAGTGGTGGAAAGTATTTTTTCTTAATAGCGTTTTGATGAATATTTCAATATGCTCGATATATCTTTGTTCCATCACAGGTATTGTATCCGCCCTTCTCTTTACGTTCCATATCACATCACCAAACGTAAATGTTAATCCGTCTCAACAATGTTTACATGAACATTGTCAAATGCATTGGAAGTTTTTAAATAGTTATCTTTATGCAAGAAACTGTAAAGTTTGAATCACTCAGATTTGAATCTTGAACATTTCATTAACCGAAAACGAGAATTACACGCTACAAATACTTGTATTGCAGCAGTCGGAAAAAGGATTTATGTTGAATTGCGAAGCTTAAAAGATCCATCTTGACAATGTGTCATTGGGATTAAAGATGCAGAGCAATCGACTTCCAAAATTCATATCTCAGCGAACCGCGGCTTAAAAATGTTTCAGGACACACACTCTACCATCCATTGCACCTTGTACTTATTGACAACTGTGTCTTTGGAATGAGAACAATATTGTAAAATTTCAGTTTGTACAGTTTATATTCACGATAAATGCTGCATGGTTTCATCTACTATTTATTTAGATAAACTGGTCCATTCCAAGCGTCACAACACATCGTCGATCGTTCCTTATCAAACTGAATTCATCAGATTGAAAAAATCGAATCAAACTGTTCTGCCCAAGTCTGCTTTATATACTACTTTTGCACATCTGCGTAAACATATGCCTAAATGTTAGCAAAATGTATAATTGATACTATATGACCAAAATCAAATGTCATTTTCCTTCTGATTAGCAAATGCAAATGACACCAATTTATTAAATTGCTACATTGGCACTTACTGCCAGAAATGAAATGCAACATATGCGAGGAATTCATTCCAGATATAGTTCACTATAATTTATACTCGTAGTGTATCTTAACCTTTAGCCTGCTGAACAAATGTCGTCTGCTAAAACTGTCGTCTGCCTAGATTATAAAATTCATCAGAATCGCCCAATATTTGGAGAAACAATTGACCGAGTTTAAAACAGCTTGGATCCTATCAGACGCCGAGTTACTCGGCGTCTAATCTGGATCCAAACTGTCTGCAAAATCTATCACATTCGCCCTTAGCAGGCTAAAGATTAATAAGCGATGTACTTAGTGAAGGGACTTCATAGATGCAATATGTTGACATGCCGTGTTTCGTGATGTGAAAACCTTAAAGCCACACCCTCGGGCAGTGATTACACAGGTACATGTCATATTGAGTAATGACAGTCACATGATCTACAGATCCGTAGGAAGCAAATTGCAATGGTAATGGGGGCACCAGAAATGAATAAAAATGGCCTGTCTGAACCTTTATAATCCAAAACATTTCTTATGTTAAGCTTAATAAATACGTTGGTCAAGTGACAGAAGGTGCATTTGACCTAAATACATTTTTTCATGAAGATATTTTATTCTTAACCTACTGAAATGAATGACCGCTTCAACTTTATTAAGTTTAACATAAGAATGGTTTTGTTTCATGTAAGTCAATAAATGTGTTGTTAGTTGATAACAATATGCTTGAAATGTTAGTTCATGGATAATATACAAATATACATGTGTATTGATATAAAGTTGCTCTCTCACAAGGGTAAGGAAATCCCCGGGTATTTACTACAAGAGTTACTCTTACCCTAAACAGCAACATTAAATATCAAAAATCATAATAGAAGGACTGTTTAAAGTGCAGAGAAGGCTCGGATTAGGCACTGGCGTAAGCTTATGCCTGAATGTGTTGTAATCAAATGCAGGAAATGGTTACCAAACCCAGAGTGACTTCCATTCATGGGTCACAAATGTGAATAAGCAAAGAGTAGATCTATATCATGCAAATATTCCAGAAATTATAGTGGTATAGTTTCTGAAGTTAATAACATAATCATACTGCTTGCTTTGATTCAATTTGGAATAAAACCTTGCATTTTTTTAAATCAAGAATCATCCAGAATATTAATAAATCGTCATAGGAATATTTGACAGAGAATGCGTGCTAGTGTGACGGAGAGACGGGATATCTATATAAGCACGATAAACCAGCCTTGCTGGGGAGCTAGCTTTTCCAGTGACGCGGCTTACATGCTTGTCTCTCTTGTGAAGTAATGCTCCCGGTTAATAGTTGGATGGATGTGTTCGGCTGCATGATAACTCGGAACAAAACATTCGGCTTATTAATGAAACAGTAGGCCGACTTCGAACGAACTTACGTATATTATTATTTCGTTCGAACATTCGTCGTTGTCTGTAATGTATAATGATGGTCGCCATGATATTAACGAACGATACTTACCTATCGTGGTAAATCTTCGTAAATTTGAACCCGTTTCTCTTCTTTCTTCTCTCTCTCTCTCTCTCTCTCTCTCTCAATCGTATTGGCAAGTCACCTCCAGACGTAATCATGTCTCCAACTGTAGCGACCTTGCTTCCATCGTGCCCCTTTTGTCACACAGAGAGCACTTACGGCCATCCATTAATCCCCATCATTGCAGAGTGGCTTGTGATGGCAGGGGAGCATAAACTGATCTCGACGGAAAGCTTAATCTCAGTGGCTCATACTCAAATGTCTGCCCATGTCATGTTATATTTCGTTCTCCTGTTTCCCATCTCGTCCATGCACCGTTCCAGGACCTTTGCGGCCAACTGCTGTAGTTCTCACTTTGTTCTTGTGCCTCAGTCGGCTTTGAGCCTGTTGGATTGCTTGGCTGGCTGAGAATTTCCTTCTGGTAAGCGTTTCAATGCCTGCTGTGAGGGTCACCACCAGTCTTGTCTTTGAGACTTTGAAATCCTCCACCACTGATGAAATTGGAAGCAGCAGTTCATTGGTTCTGCCGTAGATTCCGATGCTCGTGAAACGTGGTGGGTTCCCTAGCCATTGTCGCAGGTACTTGCTGATGGTCCTCTGTAACCCCCTCTACAGTTGTAGTGGCTATCTCATAGTTTAAACATATTCTACTTCATCTTTTACAGTGAAATGGGGTCGGGCCACAAGTTCTACTAACATTAGTTACGGTCCTACCCCTAAAGCACGAGAGACCAAAGCAGTCTTGGAAGAAGTCCATGTTGGTACAGCCATGTCTTGAACTTGTCACGAATTCCAGTCAGGTCAATGCGTTTCAAACCTTCTTCGAGTTGGCTCCTGACCTGTTCGGGATTATTCTTGTTCTTCAGGCTTGAATCGAACCACTTTGCAAGGCACTTAATTGGGTTTTCGACAATAGGATGCATGCTTTCGCCCTGCACTTCGAGTTTGAATGTCTGTGTAATTTCCCCCTTCTTGATGACCATGCTCTTATATTTCTTAGCTTTGAACTTCATTCCAGCCCAGCTAACTGTCTCATCGAGCGATTTCAACACTCATCTTGCCTGTATGTGGGTTGTGATTGTTATTGTAAGGTTGTCCGTAAACCCACTGTCGAATGAAAAATATACACATGAAGCTGTCTGTGGTCCACGGGTTTCTGTTCTTCATCATTCATCTCCTTCAGAGTAAGTTCTGTCATAACACATGGAATCGAAAGGGCGGCAACAGGTTCTATCCGTGGACAGTCACCTAAGGGTTGGTCCCGTAATGGATCAGAATGTGTCTCCTTAAGGTACTGTTCTATGTCTTCCATACTACTCTCCAGCTGTCCTGATCTTTCTTTATCCAGGAGTCTCTTGGAGAATTTATATAGACTAGAGACAAACTCTTCACATTTCTTTGATTTCTTCCTTCGTTGTTTCCTGGTCCTCTCAGCCTTCCTCTAAGTTAAAAGTTGTGTCCTCTGACCTTCACGCAGATCCCAAAGTCCTGCTATTTCCATCTCATCTGCCTTCCTGTAAGCTTTCTTCAGTTGCCTTAGCTCTAGCCGAAGTTCTTTCATCTTCTTCTTTCTTATATTGGGCTGCATCTGAGGTTTAGATGCTTTCTGCTTGCACATGCCAAACCCCTCTTCCCCAACCATATAGACAATAGAAGCCAAGGCTTTCAGCTTTCTGTCTACTGGGCCTTGTAGTGAGGATTCCAAAATTCCATTCAAATTTTGCTTCAGGTTTTCCCAAACTTGGTATTAGTCTAAGTGTGTTTAAATTGATGTATTTTAACTACTTTGGTGGTTTACATGATACGATAAGAAATACTATCTGTGATTTTGTAAAAGTGTCATAGTCCTTACTAATTAATTATTGAATGGCATGGTTATGCTTAACCATGATGAGAACTGAATAAAGAATACTCATTACTCGTTAAAATTCATCGGATAATTATTTGTATCCTCTCTTCCTAATGAAAAGTGCATCGTTTCGTGCTTTTCCTAGATATCTTTTTACATTTATAACTAACCAGACATCGTTGTAATTTTGCAAGTGCAAATCAATGTATAAATTTTAAATCACATGTTTCCCACTAGTCGAAACAGTTTAATGAAATAACAAATTGAATGTAATCGTGAAATTTGGTTATAATTTGTCTTTATAACTAAATAAACTACCTTTTTATACTTTTGATATTGAGTGTCATATTGTTTGCCTATAAATTATTGCACAGGCACAGTTAGACAGTATACAATTTTTTTCCTCAAAATGGTATTTGAAAATAAACGTTTATAAAACTAAGGTATGTGTTTTTCAAACACGAAACAAAAATAATGCCTATTATTTCTACATATTTGGAGAAAAGCTAGAAATTGTAGATTCATTCTGTTATCTGAGTACATTTCATTACACAGGTAGCATGAAACATGCAGTTAAGTTTCTTTCTGACCAAGCACTCAAGGCATTGAACAATTTGATATCAATTTCGATAGAGAAAGTTGTAATGTTAGAACAAAACTATCTTCATTCGATTCAATGACGTTGCCTATTTTCATGTAATATTATGGTTCGGAAGTGAGGGGTATATGACTTTAAAGAAACAAATGAACTTGATATTAGTTTTTGTAAAAATATATAAGAAGTACGCAAGTAAAAACCCAATTTAGCAGTTTTTGGAGAACAGGGAAATTCCTAGGCTGTGTTTTGATTAACGAAAGGGCATTTCATTATTGAGAAAATAGTAAAAAAAAATCACAAACAAGCAATCAATCGAGTCTATGACGAACAAAGCAATGACAAACGAGTACCATTATCATCGTGGAAATTGCACATTAAAGACATATTAGATAAACTGGGCTATGGTAATATATAGGATAATTGTAATCAAAATGTCATTTATACTTCTATACTTAAAACAACGTTTGAGGGATGAGTATATACAGAACTAGAAAAATTGTTTACAAAATGTTTCTAAACATGATTATTTAAAAAAACAACAAAAACACTTCTCTTGTAAAATACTATATTACATTCCGAACGACACGCTTCGAAAGCAGCTCACATGTTTTAGACTGACGTCACATATTTAGAAATGAAATTCGAGAGATTCTCTGATACCGTATCTGAGACTATGTATATGTATAATTCAGTGGAATCTCAGTATCATTTTCTTCTATGTTGTCCTTTTTAATCGTGTATTTGTTCTAAAATCTTAGGACACAGAATTGTATCGTGACTATCAGTCCAAAGATTCTACAGGATCATGTCTTCTGATAATAAAAAAGACCTGTTTATAGTATAGCTAAATACTTAAACGAAGTATTTATGACAGGGAAACAATTCCTTTTTTTAGGGTTTCTCTGCTCCCATAGAAAGGCTAAATGATAACGATAAAGATAAACACTTCTGTAAATGTAAAATATAATTCTATTTATTCAATTACTGTTTTTGTTTGTTTTGATTTTATTGTAACTTATGCTTATACAAAATAATAATTATTATTGTTTATTAAACACATTGAAGTGTATGTTTTATGTTTTGTATTTGCTATATTG